>SNQJ01S0012831.1:57303-80523 GCA_010110895.2 Picea sitchensis
ACAGGGAAGTTTTGATACATCTCGCTAGTCTGTGTTTTGTCTTTTTCTTATCCAAAAGAGGCCACCATTTCCTTTATATCAATCCATAAGAGGCCACCATTCCCTTTATATCAATCCAATTTTCGCCAACCGACCAACAACCGGATGAGAGAAATCTGGAGATCATAACAAATTCATGACAACAAAATATTATTTGTTGATGGCATGTGTTTAGTTTCCATATCGCTATCACCACTGCTTGCTTTGTTCAGCCACATGTATCATTAAGCATATCTCTTTCAACATGGCATCCAATGATTCTATTGTTTAACATCTCCATACTTTGTTACTACTAATAATGTCGATACAGAGCCGCATAAAGTAAAGCAAGAGAATTAAGGGAAAAAAAAAAAAATGTGAATATGTTTGTGCAATTATCTCTGACCAGAGATCAGAACGAATCGTAAAATCACGGAGGTTTAGGGTTATGAAAGGATGGTATCGTATGGTTCACCAAATATCTTAATGCTTTGCTGCTGTCGTTACCAACATAATAAAGACAATAGAGACCCGCATAAAAAAGTATGAATACATTTTGTGGAAAATTATCTGTGACAAGAGATCACAACTAATCGTAAGAATTACAGAGGATTAGAGTTCTGAAAGGTACATAATTTGGAGCACAACAGAAAACGCAGTTATTGAAGGTACATAATTTGGAGCACACCAGAAAATGCATTTATGCTCCAACTGGGCCGAGTTAAACTATGCTGTTTTTTTTTATGAGATAGATATGTTTGTAATGGTGTTGTTTAACTATTTTTTATTGGATAGATATGTTTGTATTAGTGTTGTTTAATTGTTTTAAGTAGAAAATGTATTTATGGTTAACCTGGATTGAATTAAATTATGTTGTTTTTTAATTAAATAAATAAATTTGTAATGATGTTATTTAACTGTTTTAAGCAGATTCAACAATTTTTGATTGAATTTTGGACAAAATTAAATAGAAAATATCTTAATTTAAAAATTTATCCAACCATATTCATCTCTAAATCTTCTTATAAAGTTGGATTTTGATAGCCTCATGCTTTATGAATTCCCATGCTTTACCACATGCAAAAAAATAATAGACTTCTCATCCTTGACATCTAAAATCTAGATAATATTTGTTGTAATTCAAAATATTTATTTTTAATAGAAAATTAGATAATTATTTGAAAAATTACACCAAGATGAGTCAACTAATTCTTGCATAAGTAAGGGAATAGTTCTTCATTGAAACACACAACAATTCCTAGAGGAAATTCGAGAAGATATAAAAAAATATATTGATCAAGTTGCACATGAATAATATCATGAAATATGAACAATTTATGTCAAATCTAATGAAAGGTGGTTGAACCAATGTATATGCATGGGTTGAATAAATGGAAGAATACTTATGTGAAGATAAAGTTGTAGAACAATGAATTTCTATGGAGAATGTTAAAAGAAGGTTCTACCATGAATTTCATGATAGTTTTTCTTGCATAGTACCAACATTCTTACACAAGTTCTTGATTGATAATTTCATGATATTTTTCCTTGCATAGTACCAACATTCTTACACAAGTTCCTAATTGATAAGGGTGTTGGTCACATTGTCGAAGAAACACCTCTTCTTAGAAATATGATCAATTCCAATTCAAATAAAAATCACTATGATCAATTCCAATTCAAAGAAAAATCAAGAGGAGTGGAAGAAATTTTGGAATGTTGATTGCAAGCATAAACCATAAGCATGGGAATACGTTTTTTAAAAATGGACATGACTATTAGTATTTCCATTTTTGATGAGACTAAAACAAGGGTCAGTGATTGGGAGGTGGGGTAAATTATGATGAGATTCCCTAGTCTTAGTGAAAACCTAAGAAACCCACACTAAAGAATATGTTGTAAGGATGATAAGAAGAGGGAAGACATTGACCTAAAAAAGGGAATATACATTGGATGAAGAAATAAAGAAAATGACTGCAATAATAATGTTTAAAGGGGAAAACGATAGAGAAGGGATGTGATACACAATGCTATGGATCCTTGTTGATGCATAAGAGAAATAGGTCCTTAGGAAAGATGAGTCACTGGATCCCTAACCCTATCTAAGCTCGATGTTGATCAATTATATGTGAAAAGTGGAAGTAGCCCCAATGTTTTTCAGGTTGCATGAAGAGTTGTAGTTGGTAGATTCTAGTGTTGCTTCCATTCAACTAGTAGAGAATAGTGAGAATATCGACGTTGATGAGTCAGGACCAATGTTATATATATTGTCAGTCTCAAATAAAGAAATTCGCACAACTAGATAATTCATCCAACAATTCCTACAAATAGATTCTATTTTTTTCTTTAGTATAGCATTGACTAAATGATCAAGGAAACATTATTCATAGACTTTGGATTAAAATACCCTAGTATGAAGGAAATTGGGTAAATTCAAAAGAAGGAAACAATGATACACTCATGCATATTAGGGATCTCATAGTGGTGCCCCCCATGGTGAATTTAATAATTGAAGAAGAACAAAAAATATCAAATCAGGGTTTTGATGAAGAGACACAAACATAAAAAAGTGGTTTCATCAAGTATATATATCAAGTTTGTCAAATGGAGGTAGTCCCACATCTAGTTGAACCAGTGTTAGTCAACGTAAATAGTAATACGCAGTCGTTGAATTCAATTGGACAATCAATGCAGTCAACCCCACTGATAAATCTTTCATCGATGTTGAAACCCCTTTTAACAAACAAAATGTTGTTGGCAATATGGAAATATAGGTTATCATTGATGGCATTAGTACTGATGTCACATATATGAGAGACATTGTTGTTGGTTGGCATTGAAAAATAACAATGTGAATTAAGGAACTATGTTACTACAATGCAACAAGCCCTGTCAATAATAGTGTTAAAAGGAAGAGATACTTTTATGGTATTCATGGACAAAGAAAAAGATGTTATTCTGTCGATGTTGAAATGCCTTTTAACAAACAAAATGTTGTTGGCAATATGGAAATACAGGTTAGCATTGATGGCATTAGTACTGATGTCAAATATATGAGAGACATTGTTGTTGGTTGGCATTGAAAAATAACAATGTGCATTAAGATACTCTATTACTACAGTGCAACAAGCCCTCTCAATAATAGTGTCAATAGGAAGAGATAATTTTATAGTATTCATGGACAAATAAAAAGATGTTGAAAATGTCGAATCACACCATTCACAAGATTACAGTGTAGAAGAATTTGAGAGTAATCAGCCAATAGACTTGAACAAGAAATAAGACATATTAGATGATTGTGATGACAGAGTTGTTGTTAATACAAGGGATGTATGTGGCATAAAAGAACATGAAATAAGACAGAGTAGATGATTGTGATGACATAGTTGTTGTTAATACAAGGGATGTATGTGGCATACAATAACATAAATTTATGCAGAGGAACAAATCAATGTTTTGAACTTACATCGGATCTGGCAAGAAAAATGTGTTCATCCAATTGCTAATCAGGTGTTTTTGGTAACATATGATGATAGGGTGCCACTTATTTGATTTATGATTAAAGGGAAAAGGAGTTTAATCTCTATAATTCTGCCAGATGTTTTGTCAGAAAAAAATGATGTAAGTTGGAGTATTCTTGGAGTTGCTGCAACAACAATTATAATAACTCGGCCTAGAAAAAGGAGATGGGGGATCGACCACTTTGATCTGCTTATCTTAACCCGAGATGGTGACCTTTCCTTATATGTGGGGCGGCATTGCCTCTATCAGTATATATTTCCCCTAGGTGTGCTTAAAGATCTAACAATGCAAGATACATCTCTGAATCAAAGGTGCAAGGCCATAAGTGTGGAGGCGATAGAGGAAAAAGTGGAGATAGTGGGAATCTCTGATACAATTTGAGGTTGGTTGAACATGATAACTGTTTCTGGATAGGTCTTGACATTTTCTTTGAGGGATGCTCTGATTTCCATGATTACAGAAGATTGTATCAATACTCTCGCAGAAGGAACTAACCCTCAGTTGTTTAAACATTTCTAGAAATCACTCTGGAGTCATGGGAGTTCTATGCCATTATCCAGCTTGGGATTCAAACTTTATGTTGAATGGGAGACCTTTTCCAGTCTGATAATGTGGTGGATAAAAAACGTGAATTCTGCATATTTAAAACAAGAGGAGGTCAAGACAAACTCAGCTTGGGAGTTTTCATTGTGCAGTAAAATGCACAAGAATTACTTAAGAGGGATCGTCAATGATGGAAGTGAAAAGATGATGAGGATTCCTACCAGTTATGGAGGAGAATATGTTTTTTTTTTCTTTATGAAGTCGATCGTTGGTGGAGTCGGCTCTGAGAGAAAGAAGTGTTGAACACTGCCCTAGATGCTATGGGAAGGAGGAATTATTTCCGGGAAGAGAGGCACATCGTGGGGTTTGACCAGTGAGGAGAATCAGCAGCCATCGGATCGAGCAATGGATGGTGAGGATTAAATCTTGTAGTAGGATTTATCCCACATTGAAAGTGAGAAAAACGTTACAGTTGTTTATAACCATAGCTCTCTCCATAGAATATTGACGTATAGTGGAAGGGTATTCTTGGGGCTCTAGTGCTTGGACTTCACACGAAGATCACCAGCCTGGAGCCCAGGTTGACCTGTCAAATCCCCTGCTTTTTGGTCAAATCAATAATAGCCGTTGGAAAAATGTTTTTTTATATAAATATACAGGATGTCGATCATATGAGTGATTGTTGGATTAAGGTTTGTTTGTTAATTCGGTTGGTAGAACCAATGATGAGATTGCCATTTTTATCTAAATCTTTGGCATAATTCCAAGTCTGGAGGATCACCATGTTTAGTGAAACCATGCACATGCAGAACGAGATCCACTAAATGTAAAGGAAATTAAAACTAAAGTGTATGAAGATGAACAACCACCTTTAAATGAAGATGACAACGATGAGTTTGATGATATTGAACATGGAGGAGATGAACCAAATAAAAATGATTTAGTTCTTTCTCAATTTGAGAAGGTTACAAGAACCAAAAGAAGATGGAAATGTACACTGAGATGGAATAATGCATTTTAACAACAAAGATATTTGTTTTTACAAGGAAAGATGGAAATGTACACTGAGATGGAATAATGCATTTTAACAACAAAGATATTTGTTTTTACAAGGAAACTGATGAGTTTGGGTTCTAAGGTTTCTCCAAGCATGGAAGTGTAGAAAGTGTGCATAGTGCACATGAATATGTTATTGTGGGTTGCTAAACATGCTTTCTATCTATGTTAGTTGGGTTTACAATTCTTTGAGAAACCCTGCACAAAACCAAAATGACAAAGATCAAATCAAGGTGGATCGTATGAAGAAATAGCAGAGACTATCAAATCTCCACCACAATTGTCGAAAGGATCACATGTTGCCACTATCATATGTTCTCCAAAACAGTTAAAACTCTGCAATAACACAAAGAACAATAAGTTGCGTAAAAATAAAAAAGGACACGGTTAGATTGAATCTTTGTTAAAATCATTCATGCATTGAAATAATTCATGCAAAGACAGTAAGATGGATTGAATATCTGTTAAAATCCTTCATGCATTAAAAATGGAATTAAATTAAAGAAGACATCAAAAGCTAAAGGTAAAGATTGAAGAGATGTGTTGCTTAAAAAAACACATGACTGTGTTATTTTAAAAGGTGATTATGTAATATACAAAGAGGTGTGATGATTCATGAAAGGGTGTGAATTCCCCTCAAGAGTTATGATGAAGGCATATATATAAGAGGATTGAGAATTGAAGATAAGAGGAATGTAGTAGAGACATTGAAGATCCAAATACAGACATATACAGGGAAGAAATTATGATGTCCAGTGATTGATATAGAAGACTTTTATTGGCCTGTAGAAGATAAATTGAAGATCATATGACATAAGCACATAGAGGAGAATTCAAGATATAATACATAAGTTTTCCTGATTCATAAATTAAGAGAGGCAGGGAGGTTCGAGGGGAGTAGGTGTTTCCTTGTCAGTTGCAGCTGACTAAACTAAGGGTTGTAATATCCTACCAGTTGGTGCTGGTGAACAGGGGTGTGGGTGCATCCTTATCAGTGGGTGTTGATATAAGAGGAAGAACATCTTCCTTCTATGTAACTTGTAAAACAAAATTTTGCAGTTAATAGAAAAATGTTTGTGGTTTTACCAATTGGGTTCCACGATAAATATTGTGTTAAAATATTGATTTCATTAAAAAAATGAAAATTGATAAAATTATTGTGTCACTGATTCCAGCGATTCCATTTAGCCCCCAAATTTCGATGCTTGAGGATGGTCCTTAAAATGTTGTATCATCACATACCTCTGTGTGTGGGTATGACAATCCTAAGAGGCATCAGTTCATATGAGAGAAGTAATTGGAAGCCATGGACATCACAAATGAAACAAAACATGTACATTTTTTGGAGACCTCAAGAAAATATCCCTCATAAGATTCATGAACTTCATCTATAAAAAAAAAAACAAAGAGATAGAAATAAAGAGAAATTTATTAACATTATTCCAAAATAGAAATAAGAGAAATTTATTAACATTATTCCAAACACAATATAATAAAGACTTGGATGTACATATGTTGAAGGAAATTAAATATATGCTAGGAGAATATGCAAGGGAATATGATTAAATATTTAAATACCTACTTAATTATATCCCTTATACAATTGATAAGGAATTTCTAGTACAATGGTTTGTGGAAAGACTACTTCAAAAAATCAGAGCACCATTAAGGATGCATGAAATTTGATCATGTAAGGGTGCCCTCGAATATACTATATCATCCATGGATAAAAAGTAGAATAAAAATTAGAGATGCTACATAAATCGATTTGGGATATTGTTGTGTGGAGAAGTGAGCTTTGTTGCACCATATGCATGAATGAAGGGAACGCTAAGGATTATTTCAAGTACTATGAAATGAACAAAGATAATAATATTATAAATGGATCCATATTCAATGTTATTGTGAAATGTCTTAAATCTTCACCAACCACACCACAAAATACCATCCAAATAATTCAAAGAACACAAATCGAAAATGGTGTTCTATCTATGAAGAATTGACCTATAATATAGTATAATGTCATCATAATGGTAAAACTAAGCCAAACTATCATACTATTTATCATACTTAGGCTATAGAATATAACTAGGGACAAGGAGGCAAAGGAGGTGGATTTCAAGTAGGAGGTGGATGCATAGAAGGATACCAAGGCCGATATAGACAAGGGGGTAATGGTCGAGCAAGAATAAACAAAATATATTTATTTATATTTTTGAAAGAATACCATTTAAGCCTAGACTATCCCTTGATAGACATAAATAATTTAAATTTTGGTATCATATGTGGTGTCCATGATCACTTCCTAGAATATTCATGTTATAAAAATTGAGAAATAGGATAATCATCAATCTCTTGCAAAGTGTTCCCGATCATGAAGTCCTAAAATCCAATAACCTAATGTTTGTCACTAGATTTGGAGTAGGACAAGAAGGAAATACACTAAACACAGTTCTATTAATAAATCTCGTAAGGAAAGATAAATTGTACCCAAATCTGTAGAAGGAGAGACAAGTCATGAGAGAAGAGGTCGACTTCTTTGACAATGAAGAAAAATAATCAAAGAAAAAATAATTCCAGCAAGAAAGGAAGTGAGGATATTAGGGCTTCTTTTCATTTCAAAGGACTCAATGTAACATGTGTATATGACCCATTTCTGACTCCCTTCAACAATGAGGTGCTAGATCAAGCTCCAGGCAAGGAAGATTTTTTTTTTTTAATGGTTCTTGAGTTATCACCATGTTCAAATCACAGAAGAAAACAAAAAGGAATACCACATTCAAGTGGGATTCCTTTTTCTTACAATGTGGTTCCTTTTGATTTGAAGAAAGCTTATTTTGTATTTTTGTTCGTAGTTATAATGACGTTCCAAGATTATATTTACAATTTTCTAGAAGACTATTTGGATGATTGGAAAATGTATGGGCCATTAAATGACCATATAGACATGTTACAAATGATGTTTGAATTCTATAGATAGTTACAAATATCATTGAACTTAAATAAGTGTGCCTTATGTAGACTATTTGGTACATTAATTAGTCAGACTTAGACTTAAACATTTTTCTCACTTTTGTTTTGTATGTTGTGGTGATCAAATATTATCCACATTGGAGATTCATTTCCAAGCCATAGTGACAGAAGCTATCATTATTGAACCTAAAGAAGTGTGCCTTATGTAGACTATTTGGTACATTAATTAGTAAGACTTAGACTTAAACATTTTTCTCACTTTTGTTTTGTATGATGTGGTGATAAAATATTATCCACATTGGAGATTCATTTCCAAGCCATAGTGACAGAAGCTATCATTATTGTTTAGACCATTTTACTAGAGAACAACATAACACTAGTTTACATCTATGGGGAAGTTCACGTAGAGTGAAGGTAGTTAGTGGAATATTGGTGATAGGTTTCATGAACCAAAGATACAAGAATCCATGATGTGGGAAATTTTATATTTATGGGTGGAGATCCTAGGAGATCTCATGGGTAAAGTAACACATATGTTCCTAGTTGACCATGATTTTATCGATGAGCTTCTATATCTTGATTTGTAGTAATTCTTGTATATGGATTAGGTCCCATTAGAGAATGAAGAGAATACCCATGTCTCTAAGTTTAAGTTTGAGTCTTTACGAGATTCCCCCTTGATGAACCTCTTAGAGCTTCAAACAATTGTCATTATAGGCAAAGTTTCTTGATGCACTAAGCTTTTAATTAGTCAAGTAATCAAAATTCCTTGTGCTAGATAATGATTACCCTATTCATTCCCATGATATTTAGTTCTTCATTTACTTGTAAATGAAGGGGTAATATGTTATAAATCATTTTAGAGAACATAGAAGCATCAAAAGAGAGCAAGGGAGTTGAGATTGTATGAGAAGAATGGGACCAAGCATAGAGGCCATGAAGTGATCATCTATTTGATTGGGGATGAGATAATTTACGTCACCTTCTAGATAATGACTTGTTTTCTAATGAAAAATTCTATGAAAGTTGAATGTTCTCAAGAAACTTTGTTTATTGTGTAGACATGTATTCAAGATGTACACATGAACTAGTGCACATTCTTGGTGAACAAGTTAATGGTCTTTTTCACAAATGATGTGACCAATGCTTCTTTTATTTATGGCTACCCATTCTTAGCCTTTTCCATGTTCAAATGGAAACCCCATTGGGTCAGTAGACTCAGTGTGTCAGTGGATGAATCCTTTTTTAAGTAAAATATGAATATATAGGTGGTTCCATAAGGATGATCAGAACATTGTCTTTAATGACAATTTTTTCCCATGTGGTTTGATAGGATGATAGTTGCTACAAATGCCACTGTTTGGTTGCCCAAGTTGTTTTTGGGTGTGCATGGAGGTAATAGTTTGTCTAGAATATACAAATATAAAACATATGTGTGACCCAAAGTAGTAGTGAACATAGGTAAGTTCAAGGCTTTTCCCTTGTCTTTATACCTTAGTGAGTAGGTGTTGGAGAAGGAAGTTTGCTCCTAGTCATATGTCTACATATCTAGGTCAGAAACAAGTATACTTTATATTTTTCCAGATTTTTTATCACATCCCCAAGGTAGAGAAAATGAGAGAAAAATAGTCCCTAAGGAATAGGTGCATGGAATGATAAATGGGTGGATTGCAGTTTTTATTTGGACCCTCAGACTATGGTTCACGGTTACACTAGTAATAATTCAGAGTTACGTCAAGATGTACAAAGTGACCTCCATTTAGTATTGGGTAACTGGAGCCCAGATGACGATACTTTCTTATGCCAAGATTTGAAACAATATTATTATATTTTTATAAATTTATACATGGTGATGTCCAATATAAGAAACCGAATACTATGTGTCCACTTAGTATTGTGGTACCTTCCCTTCCACATAAGCCATACATTTCCACTACTCTTATCTGATCCAACATTTGATCTTCTAGTCAATTATAGGTAGTTGTAGGTGATTCCTTGTATACAAAGTGGGTCAATTTTGTAGTGAAGAAAGGATCATCTTCTATATTGGATACACCCAAATCCTTCTAGGAGTATGAAGAGAAGAAGGGCCTTGCCATTTTATTGGTTCATATTGAGGATAGTGCTTTAGATTCCCTTGTTGGAATTTTGGGTGTCCCCACTAAGAATGAAGTGAAATACATTGAAAACCATTCATATTCTTAGAAACATGCACAATATCTAATGATGCAACATACACCACACATATCGAATTACAATAGAGTGCACAAGTGGGTATCAATGGTTTCAATGTAGGTTTCAAAATGGCTAGATTTGGTGATAATGAGGATCCAAATTGCTACTCCCCAGATTTGAATTATTTTCTTGTAAATGTATTGCAAAAAGAGGAGGATACATTAATGGAGGAGGTTGAAGAAAAAGTGAAGGAGTCGACCTCTACTCGATGAGAGATCACTCCTACTATCACCACTTATACATTTTCCTACCCTCTCGATCAATTATGCTACAGATTATATTAAAAATAAAATGGAATACATATATAAATATAGAGTGTACAATAATATATTGAAACCCAAATTATATTAATGAATAAAATAGTAGAATACTGTAAAACATAAATTGGTTAAAATGGTGGTATCTTATCTCTGAAGAGAAAGAGATGTCGACTATGGTCATTCACAAAAAGATGATTAGAAAAAGGCTAAAAATGGAATATTGATGGATTCCAAGTTGATTAATTTAGAAACTTACTTAAAGTTTTCTAATTCAGTGGATATACTTGTAATATCCAGAATATATTACAAGAATTGCATAAGCTTTAGTATTTTCTACCTCATAAATTAATCTAATAGTGTAAGTTTAAATAGTAAAAACTATATGTAAAAACAAAAGTCTATTTAAACGTTTTGGTTAATTAAATTGTATGAGAGTTATCTTTTAGGCATAGAGGTTCCCTGTAAAAAAAAAAAAACTCTGAACATAAAAATTCATTCAACTTTATCCATTTTTAAATATGACTATGAAGTTGGCTTTTGGGAGCTTCATGCTTCAAAAATCCTAGGATTTACGGCATGCACAAAAACAATTTCCATATTTGTTGCATCCAAAATTGGGATGAAATTTATTGTTATGTGAAATTCTTATAAAATTTATTTTTCCAAAACTAAACTCTGAACTTAAAAATTCATTCAACTTTATCGATCTCTAAAAATGGCTATGGAGTTGGCTTTTGGTAGCTTCATGCTTCTAAGAATCCTAGGATTTACGGCATGCACAAAAATAATTTTCATATTTCTTGTCCTTAGTATCCAAAATTGGGATGAAATTTATGGTTATGTGAAATTCCTATAAAATTTATTGTTATGTAAAATATCTTTAGTAGCTAAATGTTCATTAAAACATAAAATGTTGATTTTCAAAGAATTCAAAATGCATAAAACATTACAAAACAATGTAAAACCAACAAACATTAGATGCCATATGGTGGACCTCAAACTACTTGTTGATTCATGATATTGTGCATAGTTTTTGCTTCAAATATTAAATGTCCAACATTGAAAAATAAATATATCATAGAAATACCATAGAAAATTGTTGAAACACATAATGAATACAAACATAATGAATACAAGTAATAAAAATAAATAAAAAATCAATGTAGACATGCCACAACCTAGATTGTATCATATTTCCAAACCAGATTAGAATGTAGATAAATGAATTATTAAATAAATATAAAAATGATTTAAATCCATGTCTAAAATAAATTATAAGACAAGAAAATTAATTGATATATAATCATATTAATCAAATATTATAACCATTATATATTCCACAAAACCATAATAAAGCAATCAATTTTTTGTTTTTTTAATTAATAATATTAATTTTAATAATTCTTTAAAAAAATACAGTAATTAAATTTTGTTTTCTTGAGTGGTTAAGCCCCTTTCATAGAGAGAACAATATTTTCTTGATATACATAAAATACCATGTTCTATTAGTTACAAGGAAGGATGTCTATTATATATTATCGTTGGAATTACACCTAATAAAAAAAAATGTTTGGAAGACTTTCATGGAAAAAAACATATTATTCAACAATAGTGTAAACATTAATAAGATAAGAATGTGGGTTTGAATATTAACACCATTGTAAACTCAATAAATAAATAGAAATACATAAGAGATGATATGATTTTGAGGTTTCAATTTGTAAGAGTTTTTTTTTTAAACAAAGTTAAGAGAGTAAGGGACTTGATAGGATCACAATTTGAAGACCAAATAATTTTCCAAGGGAGATCTATTTTTTCTCCATGATAGTAAGTACCTGAAGCATCTAAGGAAGATACAAATGCAATGGTTGGGTCCATTCTTAGTTATGAACATCAAATACTCCAGTTTCATCTCATTGGATAATTTAACTACAATGGGTCAATGTAATTCACTTGAAGCTATATACAACAACCCCTTAATTCAAAATTTGGGAGTTCCATTATGTTATATTTAGTAAATTTTGGCTTTGGTCAATTCTTATCTTCACCATTGCAATGGGATGAGGGTGATTGCTACGTAACATTAGGTGGCCTATAGGGATTGATTGGATTGTTCATGAATCAATAAGTGAGGACTTACAATATTGATTATGTTGTGGATGGAAAACATACAATCAAATAATTCACATGCATGGAGGGATACTTTCCTATTTACCAATACTAAATGACATTAGGGGTTTTTAATAATAATTTTTCTCACTCTTTTTTATTTTATTTTGTGGTGATCAATTCTCAACCACATAAGATATTCATGCCTAATCCACAATGATAGAAGTTATCCTTCCTATTTAGCAGTTTCGATCCTCAGTCACTCAAGTTTACTAGAGAGGAGAATAACACTAGTCTACAACTATGGGGAAATTCACTAGGTAGAGTCAAGGTAGTTAGTGGGTGGTTAGTGGTAGGTCCCATGACACAAAGAGACAAGAATCCTTGATGTGGGAAATTAAATATTTATGGATGGATATACTAGGCGATCTCATGGTTAAAGTAAAGTATATGTTCTTGGTTGACGATGATTTTGTCATCAATGATATATTTCCAGATTTTTAGTTATTTGTGTATATGGATCAGGTCCCATTAGATAATGACAAGAATTCCTGTGTCTACAAGTCTAAGTTCAACCCACTATAGGGTTCCACCTTGATGAACTTAATAGAGCTTCCAAAATTTGACATTATAGGTCTTCTAATCAAAATGATTTTTGCTATGTTGGCCTTATCCTATTCATGCCCATCATATTCAGGTTCTCACTCGCTTGTCAATGGAGGGGCATGATGTTATAGAAGCATTTTAGAGAACATAGAAGAATGGAAATAAGCTAGGAGAGTTGAGATTGTATGAGAAGCATGGGACCAAGCGTAAAGGCCACGAATTGATCATCTATTTAATTAGGTATGAGATGATTTGGGTCACTTTATAGATCATGAATTGTCACTTGACGCAAAACTCTACCAAAGATAAATTTTCTTTGGACACTTTGTCTATTGTATATTTTTGTATTCAAGTTGTACATATAAAATAATGCACCTTCCTAGTGAATGAGTTAATGGATCCCTACATATATTCCCATGCCATTGGTGTTTATTTTATTTATGCATAACTATTCTTTGCATTTTCCATGTTCAAATGGAAAATCCCATTGGGATAGTATCTTCAATATATTAATTGATGAATAATTTTTGTAGTACAATATGAACCCTATAGGTGGTTCCATTATTAGGCAACGGAAGAAAAACATAGAAAATATAATAGAGCTAGATTACACATGCATCAAACCAAGAACAAAAAACACACAATTTGACATAGTGATTTATGTGGAAACCCAAATCGAGAAAAAAACACGAGAAATGATTATCGGTCTTATGTTATTCAAGGGAGAAATACAATAACCTTTATAGGGATACAATCATCCTCTCCTCATACACTTGTTTCTCTCTAGCTCACATTGTACTCTACCTCTATGGGTATGCTCATATATATAACATCTATCACTCAGTTACAGATTGATTATCAGTAGATCACATAGTTACATGAACATTTCATAAGATTGCATGGATGCACATGTGCATGTGCATCTACATGCGCATATGCATGTGAATGCATGAGGAAATTCGTTGGCATGTTTCTAAGAATCTCCACATTGACAACAATTTACCTGATATATCATGCCCTTAATTAATTCATCACCTTTTCTACAAACCAAGAGAAGCCAAAAACCACTATAGCTTCTCTAACAAAACTAGTTTCGTAAACATATATGAAAAATTCACTTTTGTATTCACCTTTTCCAGAGCCACTCCACCTTCATCAACAACTTGTCTTACAAAATGGTACTTGACATAAATATGCTTTGTCTTACCATGATAAGCTGGATTTCTAGACAAATGAATAGCACTTTGACTATCGCAAAATACTTTCACTTTGTCATGCATCTTTCCAGACTCACCCAATAAACCATGTAACCAAATTGCCTCCTTGCAGGCATGTGAAGAAACCATATAGTTTTCCTTTGTAGTGGACACCGAGACTACATTTTGAAGCTTTGACATCCAACTAATAGGATCTCCTACAAGAGTAAAGACATATTTTGAACTGGATCTCCTTTTGACAAAGTCACCTGCAAAATCAGAATCTACATAACCGCAATATAATTATCTGGAACCATCATAGGTGATAGAGTAACTACTTGTGACTCTAAGATATTGAAGCCCCCATTTCACTTCTTCCCAATGCTCTTTTCCTGGATTTGTCATGTATCAACTAAAAACACCAACTGCATGTGAAATATATAGTCTAGTACTCACCATCGCATACATCAAACTTCCCATTGCATTATCATATGGCACATGAGACATATAATCCTTTCTTCGTCATTACTAGGACATAAACCTGAAGAAATATTGAAATGGGAAGCCAAAGGGATATCTACGGGTTTCACATTATTCATACCGAATCTCATAAGTATTTTCTCCACATACTTCTGTTGTGATAACCACAACTTACCATTTTTCCCGTCTCTATGTATCTCCATGCCTAAGATTTGTTTTGCTTCTCCTACATCCCTCATATAAAATGCCCTAGCCAACTGAGCCTTTAACCTGTTGATTTCAACCATGCTCCCGCTTTCCACAAGCATATCGTCAACATATAACACCAAAATAATGTACATGCCATTTTCCAACTTTTTAAGGTAAACAAAATCATCATATTCACTTATTGTAAAATTTAGGCTCACAATGAAGGAATCAAACTTCTTGTACCATTGCCTAGGAGACTGTCTCAGACCATACAATGACTTCTTGAGTTTGCAAACAAACATTTTATTGTGATCCTGAACAAACCATTTTGGTTGTTCCATATAAATATCCTCATCTAAATCTCCATGTAGAAATGTTGTTTTAACATCTAGATGCTCTAACTCAAGATCAAGTAAAGCAACTAGTGCTAACAGAACACGAACTAAAACAAGCTTCACAACTAGTGAAAATATGTCATGAAAATCAATACCTTCCTTTTGAGAATACCTTTTCGCTACCAGTATTGATTTATACCTTTTGACTTTATCATCAACACCATTTTTCATATTGTAGACCCACTTGTAGCCGACAACCTTCTTGTCCTTTGGAAATTCTACCAAGTCCCATGTTTTATTCCTCTCTAAGGCATCCGTTTCTTCTTTCGTATATTTCTTCCATTGAGCACTTTCAGATATCTTAATTGCTTCCTGAAAACAACTACGTTCTACATAAATAGAAACCAAAGCCACAAATGAAACATAATTGTCATACCTTGTAGGAGGATTCTTGCCCCATGAAGATGCCCTCAGAGATGTTTAAGGAATATCCTCGTTTTCCTAGATATTTTCTGCATCTTCATCTTCTTCTTCTTCTTCTGGAAATTCTCCATGCTCCTCCCTTTATGAAGATGGTTGAGTTTCCAACTGAATTTGTTGAATTTGTGGTACATGTTCTTGTCTCACTTCAACATCTACCAATTTTGATTTTAAGAGTGAGGATTTGTCAAATACTACATCTTTGTTTATGATGAGTTTGTGGCCAGTAGGATCCCACAGTCTGTACCCCTTAAATCCATCACCATAACCAACAAAGAAATATTTCTTTGATCTAGGATCTAGCTTAGAATGTTGATCTTTAGAAATAAGAGCATAAGCATCACAACCAAATATTTTCAGATTTGAAAAATCACATGAATCACCTGTCCATACCTCTTTTGGAATATTACAATTTATTGTAGTAGATGGTGACTGATTTATCAGATAGCATGTTGTAAGAACTTCTTTTTCCCACAAATCCTGCTGCATCTTGGCATTACTGAGCATGCTCCTTTCTCTCCCTAGAAGAGTCCTATTCATGTCTTCAGCAACACCATTCTGCTGAGGAGTATAAACCGTGGTCTTATGTCTTTCGATCCCAGCTTCTTTGCAATAGTTCTCAAATTCCACAGATGTGAACTCACCACCATTATCTGTCCTTAAACACTTGATTGACCTGTCAGTTCTCTTTTCAACCAAAGCTATGAATTGCTTAAAAGTAATAAATACATCATATTTTCTTTTAAGTAAATATACCCAAACCTTTCTAGAGTAATGACTAATAAATGTCACATAATATGATGATCCTCCAAAATAAACTGTAGGGTATGGTCCAAAAACATTTGAATGAATGGAATCAAGGATACCTTTGCGTATATGCCTTCCTGATTTAAACTTTTGTCTACACTATTTTCCAAAAACACAATACTGACGGAAATTCAAATTCAGAAACTTCAAACTTGGAATTGACTTAATATAAACCAGTACCTTAAGCCCTTTCTTCCTCATATGACCCAAACATTGATGCCATAAATGAACAGAGTCACTTGCATCTTCAAATACGAGAACTGCTTAATTTACTTATGTCCTTCCTTCAAGTTGATAAAGTTTCCTGATCTTATTTGCCTTCATGACTAATAAGATTCCTTTGGACACCTTCAGTACTCCACTTGGAGTTGTACACTTGTAACCGGCAGAATCTATATATCCCAAATATATCGAGTTATTTCTTAGTTCAGGTGCATGTCTTACATCTATTAATTTTCTTACAAAACCATCTTTCATTTTAATTTGGATGCTAACAACTCCAACAATTTTACAAGAAAAATCATTTCCCATAAAAACAACACCATCATCAATAGATTGGTAAGTTCAGAACAAATTTCTATGAAGACACATGTGGTTGGACGCACCAAAATCTAACAACCAATGTTGATGTTGATGTGAAGCATCACAAGTAGACAATACCTCATCAACCATACCTGAACCTAAACTTGAACTTGTTTTAGCTACATTACCTTCTTTGCTTATTTTGTGGAGTCCTCCTTAGTTGCATTATGTCTTTTCCAACAATCCTTCTAGAGATGCCCAAATTTTCCACAGAACCAACATTTATGCTTACTCTTCCTTCCTTTCATTTAGACCTTGATGTACCCCTCTAACTTTGCCCTATTTCTGTAAATCGTCCTCTGAACACCATTGCTTCTACTGTAGAGGTTTCCTTATTTGATTTTTTCCTCATTTCCTCACACAACACTGCTCCCACAACAGTGTCATAATCAATGGCATCTATTGTGTTAAACCACACAGTTGTGACCAGATAATCCCAAGACTCAGGAAATAGACACAATAGTGTAATTTCCTTGTCCTCATCATAAAACTTTACTTCCATAGCAGTTAATAGACAAATCAGAGTATTGAAGACATTCGAGTGATCAACAATTTTCCTACCTTCTTTGATTCACAATCTATACAACTTATTCTTCAAGAATATTATGTTTTACAAGTTCTTTGTCATATACAAACTCTCCATTTTGGTCCACAAACCTTTTTTTGTCTCCTCTTCAACAATGTTAAACAATACCTCATCTACCAGACACAAACGAATAGTATTGAGGGCTATTGCATCTAGATCCTCCCAGTCCTTGTCTGTCATGCCTGACAGTTTCTTTGTCTTTCCAGCCAATGCCTTTTGCAATCCTTTTTAAACAAGAAGATCATGCATCTTGAGTTCCCATAGTGCAAATATATTCTTATCGTTGAATTTCTCCACCTCAAACTTAGAACTCTGCACTTTCTCCATTAGCACACACCGCCCAAAACAAAAACACAACTTCTAATAAACCAAAATCTTATAATGAAGCAACAAGTTGGAATAAACCAAAATCTTATAATGAAGCAACAAGTTGGAATAAAAGGTTTAATATATATATAATATACTTAAAAAAAAAAAAAAAACTTTTTAAAAAATCCACTTCTTAAATAAAGGTATCCACCTCACACTTTATTATATTATATCTCACATTAGAAGTACACACCTCCACCTTTTTATATTCTAAAACCCATAGCCATGTCTTAAGCCTCATGACCATATCCTTTTTTAATAAGACAAAAACCTTCAAAACTTTAGTTTATACCATGCATGAAAATATATGGGTTTTAAGATCATCACACCCTATTTAATAGATCACCTACGACTATTTCCTAATCATCGCACTGTGTTAATGGGTAGCCTGCGACGATTTTCACTCAAATCGTCACAACTTGTACTCAAATCATCGCACTGTGTACAAGGTGTTGCCTGCGATGACGCCGCATTATGTGTCGCGTACAGCCTGCGATGATTCTACAATTTTTTAAAGTTTCTTAAGTTTCCTTTCTATCATTGCACTATCCCACAGGGACGACCCACGATAATGTAATAAAACCTGTCCTCGGCTCTCCACTTCCACTTCACTCGGCTTGGCTTCGCTCTTTTATCCAACGACCAGATTCTTTTCTCCTTCGCTCTCTGCTCCTTCAACTCATAGCTCTGATACCACTTGTTAGGAAACAGAATCAAAACATAACAAATATAACAGAGCTAGATTACACATGCGTCAAACCAAGAACAACAAACACACAATTTGACACGGTGATTTATGTGGAAACTAAAACCGAGAAAAAACCACGGACAATGATTATCGATCTTCTGTTATTCAAGGGATAACTACAATAGCCTTTATAGGCATACAATCATCCTCTCCTCATACACTCGTTCCTCTCTAGGTCGCATTGTACTCTACCTCTATGGGTATGCTCGTATATATAACATCTATCACACAGTTACATAAACTAATCATGAGAAGATCACATAGTTACATGAAAAGTTCATAAGATTGCATGCATGCGCATGTTCATGTGCATCTAGATGTGAACGCATGAGGAAATTCGTTGGCATGTTTCTAACATCCATGAGGATGATTAAAACATTGCGTTCATGCTTCAATGATAAATTTATTTCCAAGTGGTATGACAGGATGATAGTCTCCACCACAACCACCATTTTGGTGCTCAAGTTCCTTTTGGGTGTCCATGGAGATAAGATTTCATTTGGAATATAAACATATAACAAATATGTGTGACCCTAAGCAATAAACACATATAATTTCAAGGATTTGTCCTTGCCTTTCTAACTTAGTGTGAAAGTGTTGCAAATAGAAGTTGTCTCCTAGTTGGATGTCTATAGATCTAGGTTATCCACCGGTATAGTTTATATTTTACTAAAATTGTTGGCACATCCCTGAGGTAGAGAAAAGGGGAAACAAACAGTCCCTAAGGAAGAGCTGCATAGAATAAAAAGGAGGTTGAGTCTAGTTTTTATTTGGACCCAGAGGCTATGGCATAAGATTCCACTAGTCATACTTCAAAATTATGTGAATCTGCATGGAGTTCCCTCTCTCTAGTATTATATAACAAGACCCTACATGATGCTACTTTCTCCTACCAATATTCTAAGTAGCACTTGGGATATTTTTAAAACTTCCTACATGGTGATAGCCCATAGAAGAACCAAATATTGTGTAGCCACTTAGTGTTGTGGTGTCTTCCATTCCACCTAAGCCACCAATGTCCATTTCTCTTATTTGATCAACTATTCAATGTTTTAGTTGATTATAGGTAGTTGCAGGTGAGGCCATGTATGCAAATTTGTTGGATTTTGTAGCAAAGAAAGTATTGTCATCTATAAAAAAAATACACCAAAATACTTCTAGGAGTATGAATAAATGAAAGCCTCTTCCATTACCTTGGTTCATATTGAAAATTTAAATGATTTAGATTCCCTTTCTAGAATTCTAGGTGTCCTCATTAAGCATGGAGTGTAGGAAATTGCGAACCCTCCCCCTTCTCAATAATATGCACACATGTTTGATGATGAAGTAGACACAACTCATGGAGACTAATAGGAGAGTGCACTAGTGGGTATCAAAGGTTTCAATGTAGGTTGTAGGATGTCTAGTTTTGGTGATAGTGAGGATCCAAATCGCTACTCCATGACATATCACACCCACTACCACAACTATTAAACTTCCCTCCCTTATAGCTCATTTATCAACTATGGTATAAATTGTACAATTAACACAAGACCCTACTTATTTTTAGGCTACATTGAGGTTTTGCTAAGAGAATACATATGTTACACCCTATTTTATTAATGCCACATAACATAGAGTTCTATATACCTTGAGAAGATTGAAAGTTAACCTAGATTCAAAAGTAGATATACCATCATGGTTTGAACATTCTATTGCTACTGAGTTAGCATTGAATTGACACCAACCTTGATGTCCTTCACCTTTTGTGTTAGGGAAAACAAATAATGTGTAGAGTTTTTATACTTTAAATTTGTATGAATGGATCACTTCACCATAGAGGAAATCATAGAGAGAGATGTTTCCCTAGGTAGATTCTTGAGAATCTTCAACAAGCTCGCCAATAGCTAGACATCTAGTGGGATGGGGTCACTTTCGACATAAACATGTAGACAAAAGAAAGGTAGCATGTGGAGCACAAGTTGGGGATGGTGTAAGTTCATTTGAAGAACCTTTGTCTTAAGTTGAAGCAGGTAGGACAAAAGTTATAATTTTTTGTGCCAGATTATCCACAAGTTGCGGTGTTGGATACTCTATGTTTTTCTTGAGGAAACTACACCAACAAATCTTATTGTTGTAGGATGAATTAAATATTGATTGCATCCATGGTGACCGACACTAATAAGGGATCATGGATAGGTATCTCCCTCACCATCAAAGTATAGAGTGCCACAGCGCAATTGTATAGATCCATGGAGGAGAGCAAGTTCATATACAACATTGTTTAGGATTAGAAGGGCCTCCTTTAGTAGCATTAGTATGTTATTGAAGATTCGTGGAACATAATTAGGTATATGATAAATGAATCCCACTAAACCTCTAGATTGAATAGCTAAAATCAATGAGATCCAAGTAGTTGATGATCAACTAGCAGCCTTCCATGATGATGTGATTTTCGATAACAGTACTTTGAGAGAATTTGACTAGTTGTGTAGAATCCTTATTGAATTACACAATTGGATTCATTTGAAGACCAAGAGTGGCAGGTTGTTTTTTAAATCTATCCCCTATAGCAAGATAGTGAAAGGGATTAGTCCTTTACTCCGAGGGCGCCGATTTTATTGGGGAAATCGAACAACAAATTGGAAAAATTCATTAAACTCTAAGCTCACATGATAACATGGGTGCTAGAGTTGGCCCCTTTGTTTTAAGGGAATACAAAAGAATATAGCACAACAAACAAACATAGTTGACTCGAGCACAAGCCAATGGGTGTGGTTCAAGCTTGTTGGTCTGTTCATTTTTGTATGTTGCATAGAGTGGAAAGAAGGAAGACAACATGACACTTATGTATCCTTCGTTGTAACCCAAAGTTAATTACACAGAATATGGAGAAGAACTTCTATTTTGTGGCTTAGTTTGGCTACTAATTGTGTTATGTAATGGATTGCATTTATGAATATTACTAGATTATTTAGATTTAGGGTTTTGGGCAAAGTCAAGGTTAATCACTAGTAATAATGTATAAGTAGGCCTTTAAGACTATGAATAGTGGTTATTGGCTTGATTGTTAACTAATTAAGTATTGCTATAATTGTTCTATTATTGCATAATAGGTTTTGGAGTGCTATAATGCTACTGTAGTGATCACCAATAATCTTGTTGTGAGTGAAAATATGTATTGAATATATGTGCTAAAATGGAGTAACTCCCCAAGCAATTTCGAAATTGTTTTAGCTTGCATCTTTTACATAAATTATTGATATGTTAATTACTTGTTTTACTTTTTATTAGTTTAGAATTTTTGGATGATATAAATCTGAATATGATATGAGTATTAAGTAGTGCATATCGCTAGTATAGATTTTATAATTAATAAATATTAACTTACCTCTCTATCTTTAGTCTTAGCACATGTTTGGGGTGAGATACTTCTCTCACAGGGATTGAAGATCCCAATATTAAACTAGCCCTAAACATTGGTGAACACATGAACAAACCCTAGCTTCTAAATAAAACCAATCATAATCTATTGAAAATTGATAAATAAAATGTAGTTTTTTTCTTCCAAATAAAACCAATTATAATTTATTGAAATTTGATAAATATAATGTAATTTTTTTATATTCAAAAAGTCATTAAATTATATAATCTATCTATATATCTTTTTTCTTTTTCTCATCTAAAATTCTTTAAATATGTATACATATATTTTCTATTTTTAAGTTAAAATATTGTATATATAATTTCACATATATGTACATATTTTATTATTAAAAAATATTTTTTTTAATTTAATATATTTTATATATACTTGCCCCTCACAACAATCACACTAAAGTGAGCAATCTTATTGGACTTCAGAAAAAGATGAAACCACGTGCTCAGATGTGTTTTACAGTGTAACTTAAAATTTTGTTGGATGATTCAAATGTTTCTTTATGTTATAATCTAAACAATTATTTTGCATTTGCTTAAAAGATTCACAGTGAAGTGGGTTCATGACAGGGAAGTTTTGATACATCTCGCTAGTCTGTGTTTTGTCTTTTTCTTATCCAAAAGAGGCCACCATTTCCTTTATATCAATCCATAAGAGGCCACCATTCCCTTTATATCAATCCAATTTTCGCCAACCGACCAACAACCG
>SNQJ01S0012831.1:82041-125514 GCA_010110895.2 Picea sitchensis
AAAGTGACTTTCATTTTATTAATATTTAATTAATTAATTAAATCACTTTAATTAATTAATTAACCTTTTTACCTCTGAAAATCTCCTTATCTCTCCTTGTGGCTTCCCTGGCCACTGAAAGTCACTTTTAGCCATCCCATATTGTAGTTCTGCTCCTCTCGATTCCAATGAGCTATTACACTGAGAGGTTCCTCCAAGTAATGTGCCCAAAATTCCCTCTTCAGTGATTTTAATTAACTTATAGCTCAAAATAGTCAAAATCATGGAAATCATCGGAATGGAACAAAACCAAAGCCAACCTGTGCGGAATGGCTCATAATGATGGAATATGATGATAAATTCCAACTGGATTCCACAATGCCTCTCAAATACCCATGTACTCTCTATAACATCCATCTGGCTACTCTGGTCATCATAAGTCTTTGCCCTATGATGATGTCCCAAAGTGGGGACATTACACCAGCTGTCTCTGTTATTTGCTTGACTGTGTTTTTTCAAGACCCACAGAGGTACATGCAGCCTGCATAAGGTCTGCACGCATGTACTCGTGCCCTACTCTCTTACAGCCTACGTGTGAACGCCAGCTGAAGAAGTAACAATAGTGTGTAGAGTCCAGAGAACTTTTGAGGCAGTCATCCTCTTCCCTGTCAGAATTAGACATTCTCAGGGGTTTTCTGGGATTCTTTCTAAGTCTTGGTTGTTTACAGTCTTGTCTCAAATTGGTTTGTTTTACAAATTATTCCTTACATTGTTTTCTTTTTCTGTTAAAAAGAGTGTCCAAGCCTTCAAGGGATCCTAGTTATCAATATCAGTGGTCTCTTCCTGGTTTGGGTTGTCTGTTTTTATTTTTTCTCAGAGTTTAGAGATACACGTGGCTTGTACAAGGTCGGCCCACATGTACACACCCTATGTCTCTATACAACTCGCGTTCACATGCTTGTTGTTGGATTATCACTAGCGTGCTTGTGCAGGATAGCTTTTGTTGAGGGTAAGGCAGTCATCCTTTCCCTTGATGAGAATTATACCTCTCAAGTATTTGAATCTCTGTCTTAGCAGTTAGTAGCTTAGGATTAATCTTACCCTTAGCTTGCTTTTTCTCATTTAAAAGTGGTCATAAAAAAGAATTTTTAAGGGTTTTTAGATAAGTGTGAGACTTATTTTTTAAGTTGCTAGTGTGTGATTTCTTGAAGTGATTCTTTGCGATCTGCAATTAGGCCAGAATTGTTTTTCTTGTTTTTTGCTTGTTCGTATTTTTCCTTTTTGCTTTATCAACATTTAAATAAAAAATATATATATCTTTTCATTTTCTTGTTTGGTTGAAGAGTGTATTTCTGCATTATTAGCCAGGGAAAAGTCGTTTATTTCATAAGTTTTTGCAGTTTACTTAGATTATAAGTAGCTTGTAGTCAAGTGAAATTTCTTTTGAGTTTGTTGTCCAAAATCTTAGAAAATTAAAAATATATATATATATATATATATATATTGAAAAGTTGTTGAAATTTTGCATTGAATAAAAGTTTTTGTTTCCATCCTTTTTATTCATTTTTTCTTTCGTCTTTTACACATTATCAGTTTCACTTTCATACCCATTGACATAAGACAAAGCTATAAAATTAACGCTAAATGTAAAATTTATTAAACTTTTATGTTTGTAGGGTTAACCAACTAGTTCAAGATTAGGGCCTTGGATTAGGTTGGAGAGGAAACTCTTCAAGGCCATTTAAAATCAAACATTGGAGTCTAAGTTAGGGAGTGTCTAAGTCCATTATCGTGAAAGTTATATGAGACCCCCCTCTAACACAGGGGATAAACATGAGGTCGTGTATGGAAAGGTAGTGGAGATAACCCCTCCAAAGATGAACCAATCATAGTGGAGAACACATATAGAGGTCTTGTTTTGGGATTCCGTCGATTGCATTTGCCACGGGGCTTCGTGGTTCTCGAATCCGTTCGAGGTCCTCAGTTGTCTTCCAGACCACTTTCTTTTGATAACCTTGAAAAGTTCCGGACTTGATACCCTTCTCATTGTGGTCTACCCGAATTTCGACTGTACCCTCCTGGTGACTGTTCGCGCGCTGGAAACCTAGTTGCCTATCTTTTTTATGGACATACACAGGTGACTGTGAGGGTATAAGACGGTACCTAGGAAAGACATTGGGCCACGCTTTGCAGAGTATACCCAGAGGGTGCTTCCGTGTTCGAGTTGCACTTGCACCGGTAAGTTGCTCTAGTGTTGGTTGTTGTAACTGTTCTTCCAATTAATTTAGTGTTTGCCTGTCTTATCTTCTAGAGACTTTTTTAGTGTGTGTTACTTTTAAACGTTTAGACTACCCTAGAGTGTCTTTGATATTCTCACACAGTGGAGGATCATGAGCTCTACTGGTCACGAAGGTTTCTTGGCCTACCGTCGGTTACACTGGATCCACCCCCGCCACCATTAAGGTGAAAGCTAGACCAACAAGGGTCTTTTGAAGCAACCGGGTTACGTGCAATTGTGCCCGAACAACATCTGGAGGAATCGACCATTTTGGACCTTGGAGCGAATGCTCTTGGCTAGGTTGAAACCCCAACCACTTATTTCTTGGCACCTTTCATTGTACCAATTCAATTTTACGAACACCAGATAGTGTTGCACACAACAATGGAAACAAATGTTGTTACTCCTTCTAGGAATTCTTCAATTCCCACTACGGTTGTCACCACAGGAGAGTTTTCACCTCCTAACCCACCATCACCGGTCCGATCCACCATGGTCTCAACCGCCTCTACATCACACAGTGGTCTGATCCCATTATTGGCGATGGCCACAACCCCTTTCACACCAAGTGTGATAGGCCCTCCATTCTCATACAGGATGCCTAGTTCAGGTACAAGTCCTGTACTTTCCTACTTCACTTTAAAGACTTTTAGGTCTGGGGGCAGGAAGCTCTAGTGCTCCTCTGCAAGGTCACATGGGGGGCACTCCTGCTCCTTTTAATACTTTCCCTTATGGAGGAGGTCGTATCCCTCCTTCGTCCCCTTCACTCAGTGGCTCGCATTAGCAATCCGTCGGGAAACCTACATACCATAGTTTATTTGGAGCGGGGAGTCAAGGACCACCTTTGCATAATATGTAGGTAGGTTCGACACCATTTTATTTGGCCAAAACGTTTGGTAACAATGCCTTCTCGCCAGCCTCTTTCCTGACTGGTGGAAATCCCAGTTTTGGACAATCTATTCCTATGCAGGGTACTATTCCTACACAGGGGGAAAACCTAGGAACTTATTCCACATCAGGGCCTTGGAATTTTTGGTAGGGATCCGTTCCCTCATCCGAAATATCGATCTGGGGTAATTATTTCCACAATCAATGGAACCCCGGACAAACTACTATGCCTATCCCCACGGGACCAACATGGGGCAACCCTTCCTAGAGTCCTTCGAATATAATGCATGCCCAACCATCTATGTCCTATTTTGGAAATCAGTCGATGATGTCTCCACATATGCAAAATCCATACGCTAGCCAGGGCCATGGTTTCTACCAGAATTCGGGGTAGTAGCCAAACTTTTTCTGGCAACCTGGTGCCAATCAAAATCCAAGCCCCTTTTTCCTAGGTTATCACCAACAACCCAAACTACCCTTCCTGGCGACTTTGCACTTGTTAGATTTGACAAGGTTGTTCAATGACCCTATTTGTCACGATCTACGTTGGCCTCCTATGCCGACGAAGTTGCTTTTGGACATTCCAAAGTTCGAAGCCAAGCCTAACGAAGATTCAACAGATCATGTGACTACCTTCCATCTTTGGTGCTCATCTAACTCATTGAAAGATGACTCCATACAGTTGCGATTGTTTCAATGTACTCTCATTGGGAGTGCCTCGAAATGGTACATTGAGCTCGATTGCTCAAGATACTCTTCCTTCGGTGAGCTGGCAATGGCTTTCCTAAACCATTTCCAGTTACCTGTGAGATACAACATTGGCACAGAGCTGCTGACCAATTTCAAACAGATGACAGCGAACCATATCTCTGATCACATCCGAGAATGGAGACACCGGAAAAGTCTAATTAAGGTGCCAGTCCCACCATCATTCCTTCTTGAGTGGTTCCTTAAGTCTTTGGTCCCGCATTTATCCAAAGACGTCGCAACGTCAGGAGTATTCTCTAAAGAATATGCCATCATGAGAGCTCAACAATTTGAGCTCATATATTCTCAGTCTGGTTTATTATACAACATCTTGCCAGATGCACCACGCTCAATACTAGATAAAACTAGATAGAGAGTCAGACCACATGCCGATGGTATTGTTAGTTCAGCAAAAACAAAGCCCGTTGAGCAATTGACAAAGAAGTTGTAGCAGTTATCTATCCAACAGACAATGACCACCCAAACTACTACTTTGGTTTCTCCCCCTACCAAAACGTCGGAGGTACACACAGTTCAATCGACTAACCCAAAGGCCACCCATCAGCCTAAAGGAAAGAAAAAACAACAAAAGAAGGGTAAGGGGGATAAAAAACCTACCGATAATACTGGCGGGGAAAACACTGAGAAACAGAAGGCGAGGTATCCATGCAACTTGTGCGCGAAAGACCACCCGGCCCATCTATGTCCTCAGCTTGTAGAAGCCCAAAAGTTTGTGATGTAGCAACAGCCGGCTGTGTTGACCAATCCATTTCAACATGGGAAAAATCTAACGCAAGCCTCTGCAAGCACGGAGGCGGGCGGCCAAGAACCCTCTCCACCTACAAACAATCCCGCATCTATGAACGTATATATGTTGAGGGGTGATTCTTTTATATCGACTAGAGCACATGACTATAGTAAACCAAGTACTTCTGAGAAGGGTAAAGAAGCTGAACTCCCATCTCTTCCTCTACAGATTGAGAAGACGTTGGGTGAAATAATGACACACATTCCCAAAGGCGCATTCAAAAAATCTTCTCATAACCTAAATGAAAGGGCCGCCCAGAACTACTCTGTGGTGGAAGATTTATCACAAACCCCTTGCGCGATGTCCACTTTGGAGGTTCTCCAAAGCTTCCCTTCCCAGAGGAAAGCCTTGCTAACTGCTTTAGGATCTACCAAGACTTGTAATCCGAGTACAATCATGCTAGATACAACCGACTTAAAACCTCATCTACCTTACCATGTAGCGTTTCAGATAGTAGTGGCTTATCCCATGAAAAATTTTACTCGGAATATCTTCCGCATAGTGGTTGATGAGGGTGCCTCGACATGTGTTATTCCGTTGGCATGTTGGAAGGTCATTGGCCATCCTGTTTTGTCTCCATCACCTACTCTCCTCACCGCTTTCGATAGTCATTCGTTCTGACCACATGGTATCGTCCCTTCTTTCCCTGTGCATTTAGGATGGAGGACCATGTGCGTCGAAGTAGAGGTAGTTGATGCTCCACTCAACTATAACCTCTTGTTAAGAAGGAGTTGAACTTATGCCATGCAAGCGATGGTTGCCACAGTTTTCCTAGTTCTGTTGGTTCCACATGAAGGTCGGATAGTGACCATTGATCAATTGTCCTTCTCCAGACCTGACCCTGCTTTGGGGGCATCAACGGTCCCGATGATTGATAATCCTCAACCAGGTTTTGTTAACATAGGGGTTGGTTTGTGCCCATATTTGATGGGTACCTTCGATTACCTGCCCCCTCAAGGCGATATCAAGTTTATATCCAATCACCATAAGGTTGAGATTTTTCAAGTTTTGTCATTCCACACGACTTACTTCGACGATCCGTGGACACTTCCTTCCCCATCGGCCATGATGGATGGGACAAGACACCCGGGCATGTCCATGCCCTTGTCCACAGCTGAAGTAGCGTACTCTTTAGTCCAGCAAACTTTAGCCCACACTGATCTAGCTCCTGCACAAGAGTTAGATCCACTTCTAGAGCATGTTTGGTCTCAGGGTTCTCTCGCTCACACCAATTCATTAGACTTAGTCTTTCCCTCTGATGAAGAAATAATTAAAGAAATGACTAGTCTGGATAAACCCTAGGAAGATCTTCATCACAGATCATACTTCCTCCCAGACTTAAGTTGAATTGAAGTGGGAGAATTCACCGTGACTATGATGGGAGATCGATCTTTTCCTATTAATCCCTTAGCTACAAACGAGGTTTATGCTGAGGGTAATATGGAAACTATCGCTGAAACCTTACCAATCAATATCTCCTAAAACCCTGGTGTCATGGAGAATGTCTTCATTGGAGCAGACTGCTCCCCCGAAGATATTCAAATCCTACACCGATCTTTTTAAAGAATTCCGCGACGTTTTTGCCTGGTCTTATGAGGAAATGCCAGGTATTGATCCAAAAATCATAGAACATGAAATCACAACGTATCCTGATGATAAGCCGGTTCAACAGAAGCTTCATCCAGTTAATCCTAAGAAAGCAACAACCAGTAAGGTTGAGGTTGAGAAATTTCTAAAATATGAGTTTATCTATCTTATCCATTTGACCCAATGGGTGTCAAACCCCGTGCCGGTCAATAAAAAACAAGGCACGATTCGTGTATGTACCAACTTCCGTGATTTGAACAAGGCATGTCCCAAAGATAATTTTCCCACACCTTTCATTGACCAGATCATTGATGAATGTGTGGGTTGCGAAGCCTTTTCTTTCATGGATGGTTTTTCAGGATATAATCAAATCCAAATCAAACCCGAAGACCAACACAAAACGACATTCATCTGTCCATGGGGTACATTCACATATCGTAAGATTCCTTTTGGTCTCAAAAATGTTGGAGCCACCTTTCAGCGGGCTGTGTCTTTTTCTTTTTATGACCTCAAGCATATAGTCGAGGCTTACCTAGATGATCTAGCATCTCGATTTTGCAAGAGAACGGATCATCCCACACACCTCCGACTTATGTTCGAACGTTGTCTCTACTTTCAGATTCGCTTGAATCCAAACAAGTGCACCTTCTGCATAACATTAGGACGATTGTTAGGTTTCATAGTGTCAACAACAGGGATCATGGTCGATCCTCTCAAGGTTGAGGCAATAATTCAGTTTCCCCCCCCATGCACAATCCTTTAACTTCAGATTCTACAAGGCAAGGTGAAATTTTTACAACGCTTCATTGCCAACTATGCCGAGATCACCGAGGGATTTATGCGCTTACTGAAGAAAGACGTTCCCTTTTACTAGGATGATGCAGCTCAATGCTCTTTCAATGCATTGAAACATGCCCTCACAATTGCCCCTCTGCTCCAGCCACCTAACTATAACAAAGATTTCTTATTATATCTGGCTGCAGCAGAATCAACCATTGGCATTGTTTTAGTTCAGGAAGATGACTTGTTCTCAGAATACGTGATCTATTACCTGAGCCGAGGCCTTGTAGGACCGGAACTAAATTATTCTCACATCGAAAAACTTGCGTTGGCAGCAGTTCATGTTGTTCAATGGTTTCGTCATTATGTTCTATTTTGCAAGACCACAGTCATTGTTGTCGTGAATCCATTCCAGTACATGTTGACACGATGGGTAATAGGCGGAAAAATCAGTAGATGGATAGTCATCCTCTAGGAGTTTGACTTAGACTTCGTTTCAGCAAAGTCTAAAAAGTCACTGGTCTTCGTAGAACTTATTTCGGAATGTCCGGTTGAGTCAGGTGACGTTGTGCCTGAAGAATCACCTATCCAGGGAGATATGTTTTTGATCACATCTTTGGATCCCTGGTACGGAGATATACTTATCTATCTCCAGAATTTGAAATGCCCACCTCTACTTCTCGTGATCAACGTTGACATATATTCCATTAGGCTAATAATTATATCATAATCGATGATACATTGTATCGGAGAGGTGTAGACTACATCCTACACCGATGTCTCACTCATGAGGAAGCAGTTATCGTGCTTAACAATTGCCATACCAGAGCTTGTGGCGGTCATTTGTCTGGTTTGGAAACAACTGAAAATATTCTGCGAGCAAGTTACTTCTGGCTGACACTTATCAAATATTGTATCGAATTGGTCAAGAAGTGCCATCCGTGCCAAATCTTCTCTCGGAAGATGAGGGCACATCCCGCTCCCATGTTTCTTGTCATCATAGTTGGTCCCTTCACCAAGTGGGGGATTGATTACACTACTTGCAACCCTCCTTCAGTAAGGGGGAACCACTATATCATCGTAGCTATAGAATACTTCACAAAGTGGGTTGAAGCTATGCCAACGTTTAAATATGATGGAGAGACTGCAACTCTCTTTTTATTCAATCAAATAATAGCAAGGTTCAGCGTCCCAAGGGAGATTGTCACTGATTATGGTAGTCACTTTCAAAACCAGATGATGACCGAGTTAACATCAAATCTTGTGTTACAGCAAGAACATTCATCACCCTACTACACCCAAGCAAATGGGTAGGTCGAAGCTGTAAAAAAAAATCTTAAGACCATTCTACAACGAACTATCAACTCAGCCAGGTCAAATTGGCATTTGATGTTATACTCAGCATTTTGGGCTTACCTAAAATCTGTTAAGACTGTAATCGGTTTCTCACCTTTTCAACTCATTTACAGGCTGGAGGCAGTCTTGCCCATTGAATGTCAGATCCCGTCTCTAAAGTTGGTAGTACAATTATTGCCAGACACTTCTCCACTTGAAGAACGGTTAGTATACCTTGAGCAACTCAATCAGCAACGTCGTGATGTGGCCCTAGCCAATGAGGCTCACAAACATAAGGTCAAGTGTCAGTATGATCGGTTCGTTCGTCCTCGAATTTTATCCGAAGGTGACCTTGTCTTGGTCTATGACCAAGATAAGGACCCCCCGGGGGCAGGAAAATTCAAACCATGTGGTTTAGACCTTTCATCATAAAAGAGGTTTTAAAAAAGGGTGCTTATCATCTGGTTGATTTTGAGGGGAATGCTTTGCTGAAGCCTAGAAATGGGCTCTACCTCAAGAAGTATTACTCATAGGCAGATCATTGTGGGTAACTTTTTGTAACATATGTATAGTCTTTGTACTTTTACTTTTTAGTTTCTTTTAGTGTTATGGATGTGTCGTTGATATTATCTTTTGTCATTGTGGCAGATGTCAAGTGATTCTAAGGTGTTCATTGGGTATGCAGACGGTGCGAGTAGGCACACTCGGAGGCTTGCCTCCGCAGCTTGGGTAATCTTTACACCTCAAGGCCAGTTATTATCTTCCAGAGGGATATGCTTAGGTGACACCACAAATAATGTTGTCGAGTATAGCACAACTATTGAGTTTCTTCATGATGCTTTTTCATTGGGTATATCTCATCTCTGGGTATATCTTGATGCTCAAATGGTTGTGTCTCAGTTAAACAGAGTGTACTGGGTTCATGATCCAACTTTACACCAATGATTCCTTAGGGTACATATATTAGAATGAAACTTTGATTATATTACATATTTTCATGTTCTTAGGAGATTAAACCAAGTTATAGATACTCTAGCTAATCAAATTTTAGATTGGCATCTTGCACACATATGAAAGAACATTGACATAAGCATGTAAATACGTGTTTGCACACATGATCCATAAGACACAAAAGACCAAAAAACCATATATAATATCATAAAGTAACCAGAGTACATAGATGGATGCAAGCGCCTGGAAAATATAACCGATAACGAGTCATAGGACTTATGCGCTAAAAAAATATATACAAGTAGTGCTCGTGGCACATCAAAATGTCTAGCTAAAGTCAGGGCCTATGGGCCCTGTTATACTGGTCCACAACATTGGCTAAACGCTGAAACAACCAGACCCACATCCATGGTGCCCCCACTACATGAGGCTACATAGATGGTGGCAGATCCTCAATCTCTGCCATTGGGACCGTACGATTGAGTGCAGTAAAGTTACGCTCAACCTGTCTCAATACCCTCTCAACTTCCCCAGATGGAATATCTCCTGCTACTGATGGTCCCCCTGCGGCAGCAAGTGCGGACCCTGGCTGAGGATGCCGCATGTTCCTTGCATATTCAACGGGTCACATTGGTCCCACATCTGCACACAATGAACACATATCCATCAAATACTTTGGCATAACAAAAAAATTATATATATAAGAAAACAACTTAAAAATTGCATATACAACAAAAAAACTACAAAGGTGGAGACTTACCCATCTCCCCTCGCTCCTCACCAGAAGGTACTGGTATATTCGGGTCTCTCAAAAAATTAATCCCGGCATAGGGGTAGTCCTCTATAACCGGGATCTGTCATGACAGCCATGCAAAAAAGTCATCATCGAAGGACTCATTGGTCCTTCCAACACCCTGTTACGGTAGGAGTACTGCCCATCTACACACAACAGGAAGAGAGGCCTGATATCCTTGTACCACTACTCGAGGACTAAAACTTGAAACTCTCTAAAAAAAGAACGAACACAGAATGGTCCCGAACCCTAAGTTCCTATGTGTTCGCAAACGACAATCTGTCAACTGCCTCTTCATACTATCAAGCAAAGTGGTACTCCAATAAAAAACTTGTGCATTTAAGCACTAGACTACACAGTTCATCTGTAGACGGGACACCTGATGTAGAGCCGCAGAACCAGTAATTCGCCCAGTAAGCAATACTATCGCCTGTAGTGATAGGTTAGTGATCTTTCTTATAGGCACCTGCGTGCTCACGCGGTCTGTATTAGCTGCACGATATAGGGCTATCAATTCTGCTATGTTATGCAGCCCCGTAGGAAAAGTCCAAAAATTGACTGGTTCCCCTCTCCTAGAGAGGCTAGTCAAAAAGTAAATGCCCTCGACCGTGGGCACTAGTGACTAACCCTCTAACATGAATGCCTCTGCTCTGGATGCCAGTAGTCAACCAAGGCATTCAGTAGCCTAGGTTGTGCCCGCATGAAAAGACATAGGAAAAACTTGAGTAACCCACACTGCATCAAAGTAGCCACATCATTGGGGTCTTCCTCGACCAACTCATTCACCNATGCTCTCTTTCTCTCCAATGGACATACATCCTGCAAAGCAAAAAGGTTCAAGAGGGTTAACAATTGCTTTTGAAGTCTTTTTCATTAAATAAGGGGGCCCACGCATGCTGTACTAGTGACAGTTGCATGTACACGCATGCAGAGTTTACTCTGCTTGAATGTACACGCGGCCTGTCCTGAGACAGCCCGCGCGGACCTAGGGACGACTTTTTAAAGGTCCATGCCCCCCTAAAAAATGAAACCCAATGCATAAATAAAGACATAAAATGAAATATAAGGGATTTTGTACTTACTTGGTCTAGACAGAAGTTCATTTCGTCCACTGTAGCTCCTAGAATCATGACTTTAATCAAAGGGGGTCTTTTGGCTCCAGAGTCAATTTCCAAATCAACAATGGTGATAATGAGATGCCAGCTTCTATTTATAGACTTTTTGGCCTCTTTTTGTCACTTTTTTGGCCTCCCTTATCATTTTCTTTATACCAAAAATCATTTAGAGTGCTTTAGGAGTTATATAGGAGGGATTTGATCGGGTATTGGGACAATTGTTTTTGAGTTTTAAGTAATTTTCGACGATCCATGAAATTTTTTTCCTATGATCTACTTGAACATATAGGTTAGGTTTCTACCCTAACTTTTGTATCTCGTTGTCTTTTTCCTTTTCCATAGGATCGATTCCATCAGGTTTTGACATAGAGAACCATCATATCTACTTTAGAAGTTTCGCAACTTGGTGGTAGAGCTTACCGGAACATGGATTCCCTAGGTAGATCCTGGTTGCATTATGGTATTCATGTTGTCTCTAAAACACTATAGGCTCAAGAGTCCTTGTATTTTTTCCTGAATACGAGTTTGAGCCTCATTTGCATGATTCTTCTTCGCTCTTGACCTCACCCTCAGGACTCCCAAAAAATAACAAGTCTTCTTCTAAGCCCTTTTCAGACCCTTTAAATATGAAAAGATTATCGAGCAATCTTGTGTCCTTTCATGCTCGTTAAACTAAAATTTGAAGTCACGATTATCCGACGATAGTTTACCCCTTTTTCGGTCTAGACGGTCAACTGTACGAACAAAGGTATACTCTATGGAACCTCAGCTCTATAGAAGAGTACTCTCAGGTATAATTTTATCCCTTTTTCGGGCCTGAGGGACTAAACTTATGAAGAAGGAACCCCCATGGAGTCCCTAGTTATGCTCTTTTCAGACTCCCTAAAATTGAAAAGATCTTCGAGTGACCTTATTCTTTCACACTTGTTAAAATGGTCCAAAAGAACATTCCTGACAGAGTCCATAGTTAAGATTTTTTCGGACTCCTTAAAAATGAAAAAATGGCCGAGTGATCTTGTCCTTATCACACTCATTAAAATGGTTTTGAATAGACGTCTTGTCGGTGCTAGTTTATCCCTTTTTCGAACTGACTAGACTATCTTTGAAAAAGGTACCCCAATGGAGTCTCCTTTTATGTTTTTTCAGACTCTCTAAATATGAAAATCCACCGATCTTACCTTCTCTAGGCTCATTAAACTTACATCGAAGGACGTTACCATTGTGTGTTTTGTTAACCGCATTTGAATACCTTATACGCCAGCCTTGTAATAGTTTGCTTCTGCGTCTTAACACCCTTGGCTCCCAGAGGATTTTTCCCGAGTATCATTATACTAGAACATTAGTCTTGTCCTTTTGCCTTGAACTTGTATGTTTTCAACACTCGTTCCTCCATTGTAACGTAACATTCCTTTATTCTTTTTCCTAAAATTATTGAAAAAGACAAAAAAATCAAATATACCCCAAAAAGAGGAAGGGAAAAGTATTTTCTTTATTGGTAGCATAATGAGTCGCCCTTGGATAAGGCACATCTGTCCATTTGTTCATCAAACTATGGGATGTAGTATGACCTTAGGAAGTTTTTCTTGCTATATAGAGTTGTGTCCTTCACCGTTTGGTTATCCTTCTAAACATATGGAGAGTTTGTGTTGTCTTTTGCTTCATAGACTTATGATTAATGCCATGTTGCTTGAGTCTCATCATTTTTCATGCTATTGTCCAAGGGAAGTTTTTCACCAAGCCTGAGTCGACCCCTCTGCAATTTGTCTCTTGCCCTCACACCTGGCCATCTTGAATGTCCAATCAAGTCCTTGTTCGAAATCAATGAAGCCGTCAGTCTGATCATCAAGTCCATGACCGACGAGCCGTCGAATACCTCTGGGTAGTGCAGTCGTACACTCATATTACACTCCTACTTGAGTTTTGAAGATTTTGACGTAGTTGCTTGAGCTCTGAAGACCTCATCTCCAGCCATCACGTCGTATTAGCTTCTAGAAGATGGATACTCTATATGTATATCTTTTTTATTTCAAGATGTAGCTACGTTGTGTATTGTTCGCGGCTACTCTTTATACAGTTATATGACATGGATCTACAGTGTATTTGATTGGTAGCCATGATTCTATTTTATTCTGAGCATGGGTATGCCCACCTCGGTGAGACATTTTTTATTTTTTAGAGGACGCCTCTCAGTTCCTGATCCTTGGGCTCAATCGTTCGACACATCAGTAAAGATTGGTAATGTATTTCGGCCATCAAATGCTCTTCTGACCTCACACATTAGGGGGCATCTGTTATAACCCTAAATTGCACCATACATGCTTACCTAGCATCAAGCCATCTCAGATCCCTTCTTTGCCAAAGCAATGTTGAACAACTCTTTAAAAAACCTCTTTTATAAGGGCCCACGCGCCCTATTCCATTACTGCACGCGTGTACATGCTAGCTGACCTAAAACAACCCACATGGACCCACAAAATCATGAAAAAGGGAAAGTTGTCGACGGAACACATAGCTCTAGGTGAGTTAACTGAAACTCTCGGCCATGCATGGCCGAGGGTTCATCAAAATACCTAGCTTCTTCTAGCTTATAAAAGAAGGGATAGGGATCCCATTTGGAGAAGGAAAAATATAGCAAAGAAACTCTGCTCATTTGAATATTCCCATTGTCCCAACCCTTTAGCCATCCTTGTGCCAGAAGAGATACAAAGCAAAGAAGTTGGAGGACAGTTGAAGAGGAGCCCAGGATCAGGTTTGCGGAGCGGTGGCCAGTCTCAATTTTTTGTAAGTTGATTCATTCAAAGTAATAAAGAAAATGTTTTTCCCATCCCAATTCATGAGTTATTCATAGTTTGTTAAGTACATGCTTGAATCTCTAACCCATTAGTCTATAGGTAAGATGCATGTGTAGTCGTTGCTTGTCTTGTATGCAGGTCAACTTTGGAAGGAGAACTGTGAACAAGTGATCAAGTGCGAAAGAGGATCGACATCAAATTCCCGGAACAAGGTAGGTTGATCTGGCCATGTATTTACTAAAAAGAAATGGGATTTAAGTCCGGCGACGAAGGTAGAAAGTAGTTTTTCTCTTGGTCATATCTACATGCAAAGTATAACCCTATTTGCTAGTCCGTAAGGAGATTTCCCTCACAACAAAGAGCACTGTGGAATCAATGAAGAATGATGGAAGACCTGGATGATATTCCCAGTGACTAGGGTGTGTCTTTCAACACCGAAATCAGCCAACTGGTGTTTTCCTCCTGGAATACACTGAACTATCTCTCCCGAGATGTGCCCCTTCTCCTCAATGACAAGTCATAATCTGCATAATGATGAATTAGGTTGTTGACCCTTCCTTTATAGCTTTCCAAAACCCTAAATCATGATGAAACCCTAATTCACTATTGACTTCCAAAACCCTAAATCACTGTTGAAACCCTAATTCACTGTTGACTTCTATTTTTAGCTCATAATGAATTAAAAGTATGTTTAACCCTTTTTAGCTCAATGTCACTTTCTGAATATAACACGTGTGACTAGAGTGACCTCTAGTAACCCTGTTTACCCCTCTTTGGCCCTGGCTATAGTCTAACAGGGCGGTTTAGACCATTAAGCCTCTTCTCTGGAGCTCCTATTTTGAAAGGGACATTACAATATGTGTGACCAAGTAACTAGCATAGATAATTTCAAGGCTTTTCCCTTGGCTTTCTACTATATTGAGCAAGTGTTTGACAAGGAAGTTCTCTCCTAGTTGGATATATATAGGTCTAGGTCATCCACTAGTATAGTTTAGTTTTTACCTTTAGTGTTGGAACATCCCCGAGGTAGAGAAAAGGAGGAACAAACAATCCCTACAGAAGAGGTGCAGAGAATAAAAAAAGGGTCGAGTTTGGTTTTGATCTTGATCTTGAGGCTCAAAGAAAGGCTATACTAGTCATACTTTAAAGTTATGTGAAGTTGCAAAGAGTTCCCTCCCTCTTCTATTGGTAGCCAAACCAAAAATTATGCTACTTTATTGTGCTAATATTTCAAGTAGTACTTAAGATATTTTTAGAACTTCGTATAGGGTGATATCCCATAGAAGAAACTCAAGATTTTATAGCCACTTGGAGTTGAGGTACCTTCCATTCCACCTAAGCCACCAATGTCCACCGCTCTTATCTGTTCTAATGTTTGATGTTTTGTCTAACTACATGTAGTTCTATGTGAGGCCTTATATAGAGAGATGGTGTATTTTTTTGCGATGAAACGATTGTGTTCTATAGAGGAGACACCAAAATCCTTCTAGGAGTATGAAGAGAAGAAATCCCCCACCATTACCTTGGTTCATATTGAGGATTTTAATGCTTTAAATTCCCTTGATATAATTCTTGGAGTCCCCATTGAGCATGAAGTGTAGGGCATTGAGAACCCTCCTACTTCTCAAGAACATTCACAATTGTATGATGATACAATAGACACCACACAGGGAGACTTACAAGAAAGTGTACTAGTGGTTATGAAAGTTTTGAATGTAGGTTACATGATGGCTATTTTTGGTGATAGTGAGGATCCAAATAGCTATTTATAGGTTTGAATGATTTCTCATAGATGTACTACAAAAGGAGGAGGAAACATTAATGGAGGATGATGAAGAAGAAGTGAAAGAGTAGGTCTCTACTCCATGAGAGATTACACCTACTACCACCATTATTAAACTGCTCTCCCTTATGGATTAGTTATCAAGTATGGAATAGGTTGAGCAATTGGAAAAAGGGAGGGTTTTTTAAGAACATACAAATACTACACCCTACTTGATTGATGCCACACAAGAGAGAGTCCTCGAGAGCTTTAAAATATTTCATACACCGTTATTGTTTGAACATTCTATTGTTAGTGGTTTAACATTGAATTGGTGCCCACCTTGGGGTCCTTGACTTGGTGTGTCATGGAAAGTAGCTAATTTTTAGAGTTGGTCTACTCCAAATTTTCTATGAATGGCTCGCTTCTTCATAGAGGAAGTTGTAGAGAGAGTTTTTCTGTTGAGTAGAGTCATGAAGAGCTTTAACATGCTCATCAATATCTACACATATAGTTGGTTGAGGTCACTTTGGACATAAACATGCAGATACAAGCAAAGCTATAATGTGGAGAATAATTTGGATATGATGTGGGTTCATTTGGAGAACCTTTGGCTTGATTTGAAGTAAGTAGACCCAGAGTTAGAAGATTTTGTGCCAAATTATCTGTAAGTTTTGGTGTTGGATATTGTGTGTTTTTCTTGATGCCACTCACCAATAGACCTCATCATTGTAAGATGGATTAAAGAATGAGTGAATCCATCATGGCTAGTGCTTGTGGGGCCTCAAGGATAGATATGTCCACTCATTGTCAAAGGATAAAGTTCCTGAGCAACATTGCAAAGAGCCATGAAGGAGATCAATATGATATACAACACTATTCATAATTGGATGGGCCACCTTTAGTAAAGAAGGTTAACCACTAAGAAAAATCTATAATTAGGTCCTTAAGACTACAAATAGTGATTACTTGCTTGATTGTTCAGTCACTAAATATTGCTAGAACCAATGAGTGAAAATATGTATTGGATCTATGTGTTGAAATGGAGTAACCTTGATTCTCACATTGCATTGGATTGCATCTTTTACATAAACAATTGTTATGTTAACAACTCTATTTATTTTATGTTAACTTGGATTCGTTGCATGATATAAATCTGAATAAGATATGTGTTAAAGGAATGCATAGCACTACTTACCTCTCTAGCTTTAGTCTCCACACATGTTTCCATGAGACCTTTCTTTCACATGGATTAAAAATTCAAGCATTAAAGTTAAAGTTAACCTGGGTCCTGAGCACTATTGAACACATAAATAGACCCTACTCTCTAAACAAAACCAACTATATTCTATTATATTCTATTGAAAATTGATACATAGAATGTAAATTTTTATTTTCCAAAATTTTATATATATAATTATTTTAAATTTAAAATATTTTATATATACTTGCCACTGAAGCACACTCACACTAAACCACACGAAAGTGAGCGATCTTATTCGACTTTAGAAATAGATGAAACCATGTGCTAAGATATGCTGTACATTTTAACTTAAATTTTGTTGGAGTGCTAAGATATGTTGTACAGTTTAACTTAAATTTTGTTGGATGATTCGTATGCTTCTTTATATTATACTCAAAACAATTATTTTTACATTTCCTTAAAAGATGCACATTGAAGTGGGTGGGTGGAAGTTTTGTTACATGACAGAGAAGTCTTTTTCTTATCGAAAAGAAAAAGACCAGACCACCATTCCCTTTATATCAATCGAAATTTCGCCAACCAACCAACAACAGTATCATAGAAATCTGGAGAACATAACATTTTTTATCCATAAGAGGCCAGCATTCCCTTTATATCAATCCAAATTTCGCCAACAACAGTATCATGGAAATCTGGAGATCATAACAAATTCATGACAATAAAAAACTATAGCTAAATTGTGAATGGCATGTATTTAGTTTTCATATCTCTATCATCATTGTTTGCTTTGTTCAGACACATGTATCATTGAGCATATCTCTTTGAACATGGCATTCAATGATTCTATTGTTTAACATCTCCATACTTTGCTTACTTTGTTACTAATGAGACACATAAAGCAAGAGAATAAGAATAAAAAAACATGAATTTGTTTGTGCGATCATCTCTGATCATAAAATCATGAAGGTTTAGGGTTATCATGAAGGTTTAGGGTTATGAAAGGATGGTATTGTATCGTTCACCTATAAACCTAATACTTTGTTTTTATTGTTATTAGTGTTATCGATATAATAGGATTTTTTTAGGTCACTCATTTCAATACTACTTTAACTCTTGTACCCATCCCCATACTATTTTAGCGCAAAGGTACTTAACTTCAAAATTCTAACAATAAAGAACGGCATAAAAATCTGAATTTAAAAAAAAAAAATTATCTGTGACAAGAAATCACAAGTAATTGTTATGGAAGGTTATACCAACAAAACATTGAAGGTACATAATTGAGAACATAAACCAGAAAACGTATTTATGGTCCAACTGGGTTGAGTTGCATTATGCTATTTTTATTTGGATACATATGTTTGTAATAAGTGCTCACAGCTTTTGGGGTCTATTATTGCCTTAGAATGGAAGGGATCGCATTAGCTTGTCACGGGGAGACGGAAGAAAAATAACAAAATCATGAGCGATGCTTTTGGAAGATATTAAAAAGAAGCTACCTCGCCATTTAAAGTCGCCAACTCGTCAATATCTGGTAAAGAGCAAAATGATTAAAACCTATATATATTTAGAAGTTATAAATTGTATCAATTTTTTCGTTATTATTGAAATAATGATTATTGAATATTGATCGATTCCAAGTTGATTAATTTAGAAACTTAGTGAAAGTTTTCCAATTCAGTAGATATACGTGTAAGATCCGCCTATGTCTATGTGCTCTTTTGTGTCATGTACTCTGCTGAGTAGAGTACTTTGACATGGAAGTAACTTAGTTCTTACCTAATAAAATAGAGATCAGCATTGTATATTTTTAATCATAAATAATAATTATGTGATTAATATAGAATAAAAAAATAACATCAAAAGTCTCATTAAAACAAATTAAAGATATATATACAATTTAAAGAACTGAAAAAAAGGTATTTAAAGAATTTAAAAAAGGTAGATTGTATATTTTTAATAATAAATAAAAATTATCTGATTAATATAGAATAAAAAAATAACTCATTAAAACAAATTAAAAATATAAATACAATTTAAAGAACTGAAAAAAAGGCATTTAAAGAATTTAAAAAAGGCAGAATATATTACATCAGCATTGTATATTTTTAATAATAAATAATAATTATCTGATTAATATAGAATAAAAAAATAACTCATTAAAACAAATTAAAGATATAAATACAATTTAAATAACTGAAAAAAGGCATTTAAAGAATTTAAAAAAGCCAAAATATATTACATCAGCATTGTATATTTTTAATAATAAATAATAATTATCTGATTAATATAGAATAAAAAAATAACATCAAAAGTCTCATTAAAACAAATTAAAGATATAAATACAATTTAAAGAACTGAAAAAAAGGCATTTAAAGAATTTAAAAAAGGCAGAATATATTACAGGAATTGCAGAAGCTTTAGTATTTTCTATCTCATAAATTAATTTATTAGTTTAAATAGTAAAAATTATATATAAAAACAAAAGTCTACTTAAAAGTTTTGGTTAATTAAATTGTATGAGAGTAAAAAAAAAAAAAAAAAGCAATTGCATTTCCATTTTCCATACCTTTCTTCATAATTCCTTTTCATGACATCTACCATGCAACTAACAAGAAACATTTTTTCCAAAACTAAACTCTGAATTTAAAAATTCATTTAACTTGATCAATTTCTAAACATGGCTATGAAGTTGGCTTTTGGGAGCTTCATGCTTCTAAGAATCCGAGAATTTACAACATGCCCAAAAACAATTTCAATATTTCTTGTCCTGAGTATCCAAAATTGGGATGAAATTTATTGTTATGTGAAATTCTTATAAAATTTATTTTTCCAAAACTAAACTCTAAAGTTAAAAATTCATTCAACTTTATCCATCTCTAAATATGGCTATGGAGTTGACTTTTGGGAGCTTCATGCTTCTAAGAATCCTAGGATGTACGACATGCACAAAAACAATTTCCATATTTCTTGTCCTTAGTATTCAAAATTGGAATGAAATTTGTTGTTATGTGAAATTTCTATAAAATTTATTATTATGTAAAATATCTTTAGTAGCTAAATGTTCATTAAAACATAAAATGTTGATTTTCAAAGAATTCAATATGCACAAAACATTACAAAACAATGTAAAACCAACAAACATTAGATGCCATATGGTGGACCTCAACTACTTGTTGATTCATGATATTGAACGTAGTTTTTGCTTCAAATATTAAATGTTCAACATTGAAAAATAAATATATCATAAAAATACCATAAAAAAATGTTGAAACACATAATGAATTCAAGAAAAAGTAAAAAAAATAAAAAAAAATTCAATGTAAACCTGCCACAGTATTTCCAGAGCAGATTAAAATGTAAATAAACTAATTATTAAATAAATATAAAAATAATTTAAATCCATGTCTAAAATTAATTATAAGACAAAAAAATTAATTAATATATAATCATATTAATCAAATATTATAATCATTATATATTCCACAAAACCATAATAAAGCAATCATTTTTTTATTTTTTGAATTAATAATATTAATTTTAATAATTCTTTTGAAAAAAGATAGTATTTAAATTTTATTTTACTACGTGGTTAAACCCCTTTCATAGAGAGCACCAAACTCCATACAAGATTTGCTTGATATACATAAAATACCATGTTCTATTAGTTACAAGGAATGATGTCTATCATATATTATCATTGGAGTTACACCTAATAAAAAAAATGTTTGGAAGACTTCCATGGAAAAAAACATATTATTGAATAATAGTGTAAACATTAATAAAATAAGAATGTGGGTTTGAATATTAACACCATTGTAAACTCAATAAATAAATAAAAATACATAAGAGATGATATAATTTTGACGTTTCAATTTGTACGAGTACTAGTTGTTTTTTTAAACATAGTTAAGAGAGTAAGGGACTTGATAGGATCACAATTTGAATACCAAATCATTTTCCAAGGGAGATCTATTTTTTCTCCATGATAGTAAGTAAGCATCCAAGGAAAATACAAATGCAATGGTTGGGTCCATTCTTAGTTATGAACATCAAATACTCCAGTTTCATCTCGTTGGATAAACTAGATGGTGTTCTTCAACTATGATGGGTCAATGGAACTCACCTAAAGCTCTATACAACAACCCCTTAATTCAAAATTTGGGATTTCCTTTAGGTTATATTTACTAAATTTTGTCTTTGGTCATTATCTTCATCATTGCAATGGGATGAGGGTGATTGCTACGTAACATTAGGTGGCCTATAGGGATTGATGGGATTGTTCATGAATCAATAAGTGAGGACTTAAACTATTGATTATGTTGTGGATGGAAAATTTACAACCAAATAATTCACATGCACGGAGGGATACTTTCCTATTTACCAATACTAAATGACATTAGGGGTTTTTAATAATAATTTTCCTCACTCTTTTTTATTTTATTTTGTGGTGATCAATTCTAGTCCACACAAGATATTCATGCCTAATCCACAATGATAGAAGTTATCCTTTCTATTTAGCAGTTTGGATCCTTAGTCACTCAAGTTTACTATAGAGGATAATAACACATGTCTACAACTATGGGGAAAGTCACTAGGTAGGGTGAAGGTAGTTAGTGGGTGGTTGGTGCTAGGTCCCGTGACACAAAGAGACAAGAATCCTTGATGTGGGAAATTTAATATTTATGGATGGATATCCTAGGGGATATTATGGGTAAAGTAAAGTATATGTTCTTGGTTGACGATGATTTTATCATCAATGATATATTTCTAGATCTTTAGTTATGTGTGTATATGGATCAAGTCCCATTAGATAATGACAAGAATTCTTGTGTCTAGAAGCCTAAGTTCAACCCATTATGGGGTTCCACCTTGATGAACTTATTAGTGCTTCCAACATTTGACATTATAGATCTTGTAATCAAAATGATTTGTGCTATGTTGGTCTTATCCTATTCATTCCCATCATATTCAGGTTCTCATTAGCTTGTCAATGGAGGGGCATGATGTTATAGTGGCATTTTAGAGAACATAGAAGCATGGAAATAAGCTAGGAGAGTTGAGATTGTATGAGAAGCATGGGACCAAGCGTAAAGGCCATGAAGTGATCATTTATTTAACTGGTTATGAGATGATTTGGGTCACTTTATAGATCATGAATTGTCACTTAACGCAAAAGTCTACCAAAGATGAATTTTCACTGGACACTTTGTCTATTGTATATTTTTGTATTCAAGTTGTACATATAAACTAATGCACCTTCCTAGTGAATGAGTTAATGGCTCCCTACATAGATTAACATGCCATTGGTGTTTATTTTATTTATGGATAACTATTCTTTGCATTTTCCATGTTCAAATGGAAAATCCCATTGGGATAGTATCTTCAATATATCTGATATATCATGCCCTTAATTAATTCATCACCTTTTATGCATACCAAGAGAAGTCAAAAACCATTGTAGCTTCTCTAACAAAATTGATTTCATAAATATAAATGAAAAATTCACTTTTGTATTCACCTTTTCCAGAGCCACTCCACCTTCATCAACAACCTGTCTTACAAAATGGTACTTCACATAAATATGCTTCATCTTATTGTGATAAGTTGGATTTCTAGCCAAATGAATATCACTTTGACTATCGCAAAATACTTTCACTTTGTCATGCATCCTTCCAAACTCACCCAATAAACTTTGTAACCAAATTGCCTCCTTGCATGCATGTGAAGAAACCATATACTCTTCCTCTATAGTGGATAAAGAGACTACATTTTGAAGCTTTGACATCCAACTAATAGGTCCTCCTACAAGAGTAAAGACATATCCTGAACTGGATCTCCTTTTGACCAAGTCACCTGGAAAATCTAAATCTACATAATCACAAACAGAATATCTGGAACCATCATAGGTGATAGAATAACCACTTGTGCCTCTAAGATATCGAAGAACCCATTTCACTTCTTCCCAATTCTCTTTTCCTGGATTTTCCATGTATCAACTGACAACGCCAACTGCATGTGAAATGTCTGGTCTAGTACTCACCATCACATACATCAAACTTCCCATTGCATTATCATATGGTACAAGAGACATATAATCCTTTTCTTCGTCATTACTAGGACATAAACCTAAAGAAAGATTGAAATGGGAAGCCAAAGGGATCTCTATGGGTTTCACATTATTCATACCGAATCTCATAAGTATTTTATCCACATACTTTTGTTGTGATAACCGAAACTTACCATTTTTCTCGTCTCTATGTATCTCCATGCCTAAGAATTGTTTTGTTGCTCCTAGATCCTTCATATCAAACGCCCTAGCCAACTGAGCCTTTAACCTGTTGATTTCAACCATGCTCTTGCTTGCCACAAGCATATTGTCAACATATAATACCAAAATAATGAACATGCCATTTTCCAACTTTTTAAAGTAGGCACAATGATCATATTCACTTCTTGTAAAATTTAGGCTCATCATGAAGGAATCAAACTTTTTGTACCATTGCCTCAGAGACTGTCTCAGGCCATACAATGACTTCTTGAGTTTGCAAAGAAACCCCTTATTGTGATCCTAAACAAACCCTTCTAGTTGTTCCATATATATATCATCGTCTAAATCTCCATGTAGAAATGTTTTTTTAACATCTAGCTTCTCTAACTCAAGATAAAGTAAAGAAACTAGTGCTAACAGAACAAAAACTAAAACAAGCTTCACAACTGATGAAAATATGTCATGAAAATCAATACCTTCATTTTGAGAATACCCTTTTTCCACTAGTATTGCTTTATACCTTTCGACTTTATCACCAACACCATTTTTCAATTTGTAGACCCACTTGTAGCTGACAACCTTCCTGTCCTTTGGAACTTCTACCAAGTCCAATGTTTTATTCCTCCCTAAGGCATCCATTTATTTTTTCATAGATTTCTTCCATTGAGCACTTTCAGATACCTTAATTGCTTCCTGAAAACAACTAGGCTCTCCATAAATAGAAACCAAATCCATAGATGAAACATAACTATCATATCTTGTAGGAGTATTCCTGACCCATGAAGATGTCCTCATAGATGGTTAAGGCATATCCTTAGTTTCCTGGATATTTTCTGCATCTTCATCTTCTTCTTCTTCTTTTGGAAATTCTTCATGCTCCTGCCTTTATGAAGATGGTTGAGTTTCCAACTAAATTTGTTGAATTTGCGGTACCTGTTCTTGTCTCACTTCAACATCTACCAATTCTGATTTTAAGAGCGAGGATTCATCAAATACCACATCTCTTCTTATGATGAGTTTGTGGGCAGTAGGATCCCAGACTCTGTACCCTATAAAATCCATCACCATAACCAACAAAGACATATTTATTTGATCTAGGATCTAGCTTAGAACGTTGATCTTTAGAAATAAGAGAATAAGAATCACAATGAAATATTCTCAGATTTGAAAAATCACATGAATGACTTGTCCATACCTCTTCTGGAATATTACAGTTTATTGCATTAGATGGTGACCGATTTATCAGATAGCATGTTGTAAGAACTTCTTATGCCCACAATTCCTGCTCCATCTTGACATTACTGAGCATGCTCCTTTCTCTCTCTAGAAGAGTCATATTCATGCATTTAGCAACACCATTTTTATGAGTATAAATCGTGGTCCTATGTCTTTCAATCCCAACTTCCTTGCAATAGTTCTCAAATTCCAAAGGTGTGAACTCACCACCATTATATGTCCTTAAACACTTGATTGACCTGTCATTTCTCTTTTCAACCAAACCTTTGAATTGCTTAGAAGTAATAAATACATCGGCTTTTCTTTTAAGTAAACAGACCCAATCCTTTCTAGAGTAATCATCTATAAATGTCACATAATATGATGATCCTCCAAAAGAAATGGTAGGGGATGGTCCCCAAACATTTGAATGAATGTAATCAAGGATAACTTTTCTTATATGCCTTCCTGCTTTAAAATTTTGTCTACATTATTTTCCAAAAACACAATACTTGCGAAAATTCAAATTCAGAAACTTCAAACTTGGAAGTGACTTACAATCAACCAGTACCTTAAGCCCTTTCTCGCTCATATGACCCAAATGTTGATGCCATAAACGAACAGAGTCACTTACATCTTCAAATGCGACAACTGCTTGATTTACTTATTTCCTTCCTTCAAGTTGATAAATGTTCATGATCTTATTTGCCTTCATGACTAATAAGATTCCTTTAGACACCTTCAATAATCCACCTTGAGTTGTAGACTTGTAACCGACAAAATCTATAAATCCCAAAGATATCAAGTTATTTCTTAGTTTAGGTACATGTATTACATCTGTTAATTTTCTTACAGAACCATCATGCATTTTAATTTGGACGCTACCAACTCCAAAAATTTTACAAGAAAAATCATTTCCCATAAAAACAACACCATCATCAATAGATTGGTAAGTTGAGAACAAATTTCTATAAAGGCACATGTGGTTGGACGCACCAGAATCTAACAACCAATGCCTATGTTGATGTGAAACATCACAAGTAGACAATACCTCATCAACCATACCTGAACCTAAACCTGAACTTGTTTTAGCTACATTAGATTCATTTTCTTCTTTTGTGGAGTCCTCGTTGGCTGCATTATGTCTTTTCCAGCAGTCCGTCTAGAGATGCCCAGATTTGCCACAAAACCAACATGTATGCTTACTCTTCTTTCCCTTTGATTTAGACCTTAATGTACCCCTATGAATTTTCCTTATTTCTGTAGATTGTCCTCTGACCACCATTGCTTCTGCTATAGAGGTTTCCTTACTTGATTTTTTCCTCATTTCCTCACACAACAGAGCTCCCACAACAGTGTCATAATCAATGGCATTTGTTGTGTTAAACCACACAGTTGTGACCAGATGATCCCAAGACTTAGTCAAAAGACACAATAGCGTAATTGCCTTCTCCTCATCATCAAACTTTACTTCCATATAAGTTAATTGACAAGTCAGAGTATTGAAGACATTCAAGTGATCAACAATTTTTCTACCTTATTTCATTTGCAAGCTGTACAACTGCTTCTTCAAGAATATTATGTTTGACAAGTTCTTTGTCAAATACAAACTCTCCATTTTGGTCAACAAACTTGTTGTTGTCTCCTCTTTAGCGATGTTAAACAATACCTCATCTGCTAGACAAAAAAGAATAGTATTGAGGGCTCTTGCATCCAGATCCTCCAAGTCCTCATCTGTCATGCTTTCCATTTTCTTTGTATTTCCAACCAATGCCTTTTGCAATCCTTTTTGCGCAAGCAGATCCCGCATCTTGAGTTTCCATAGCACAAATATATTCTTACCGTTGAATTTATCCACCTCAAACTTAGAACTTTGCACTTTCTCCATTAGCACACTCTACCTAAAACAAAATCATAGCTTCTAATAAACCAGGCTCTTATAATGAAGAAACAATTTGGAATAAAAGATTTAATATATATAATATATTAAAAAAAAAACTTTTTAAAAAATCCACTTCTTGAATAAAGGTATCCACCTCACCCTTTATTATATTATATCTCACATTAAAAGTACACACCTTCACCCTTTTAGATTATAAAACCCATAGCCATGTCTTAAGGCTCATGACCATGTCCTTTTTGAATAAGACAAAAACCTTCAAAAATTTAGTTTATACCGTGCATGTGAATATATCGGTTTTAAGATCGTTGCACCTTATTTAATGGATCAGCTATGACTATTTCCTAATCGTCTCACAGTGTACAATGTGTTGTCTGCAATGATGTTGCATTGTGTGTCACGTACAACCCGCGACGATTCCATAATTTTTGAAATTTTTGTAAGTTTCCTTGCTATCGTTTCACTATTCCACAGGGATAACCCTCGATGCTATAATAAAACCCGTCCTCGACTCTCCACTTCCACTTCACTAGGCTTGGCTTAGCTCTTTGATCCAACAACCAGATTCCTTTCTCCTTCTCTCTTTTCTCTTTCAACTCAGAGCTCTGATACCACTTGTTAGGAAACATAAGCAAAACATAGAAAATATAACAGATCTAGATTACACATGCATCAAACCAAGAACAACAAACACTCAATTTGAAACAATGATTTATGTGGAAACCGAAATCGAGAAAAAACCATGGGAAATGACTATCGGCCTTTTGTTATTCAAGGGATAACTACAATATCCTTTATAGGAATACAATCATCCTCTCTTCATACGCTCGTTTCTCTCTATCTCGCATTGTACTCTACCTTTATGTGTATGCTCGTATATATAACATCTATCACTTAGTTACACAGACTGATCATGAGTAGATCACATAGTTACATGAGGAAATTCGTTGGAATGTTTCTGACATCCATGACGATGATTAAAACATTGCGTCCATGCTTCAATGATAAATTTCTTTCCAAGTGGTATGACAGGATGATAGTCTCCACGAAAACCACCATTCAGGTGCTCAAGTTCCTTTTGGGTGTCCATGGATATAAGATTCCATTTGGAATATAAAAATATAACAAATATGTGTGACCCTAAGAAACAAACACATATAAGTTCAAGGATTTGTCCTTGCCTTTCTAACTTAGTGTGAAAGTGTTGGAAATAGAAGTTGTCTCCTAGTTGGATGTCTATAGATCTAGGTAATCCACCAATATAGTTTATATTTTACTATAGTTGTTGGCACAACCTTGAGGTAGAGAAAAGGGGAAACAAACAGTCCTTAAGGAAGAGGTGCATAGAATAAAAGGGAGGTTGAGTCTAGTTTTGATTTGGACCCAGAGGCTATGGCATAAGATTCCACTAGTCATACTTCAAAGTTATCTGAATCTACATGGAGTTCCCTCCCTCTAGTATTATATAACATGACCCTACATGATGCTACTTTATCCTACCAATATTTGAAGTAGTACTTGGGATATTTTTAAAACTTCTAACATGGTGATAGCCCATAGAAGAACCAAATATTGTGTAGCCACTTAGTGTTGTGGTACCTTCCATTCCACCTAAGCCACCAATGTCCATTTCTCTTATTTAATCAACTATTCAATGTTTTAGTTGACTATAGGTAGTTGCAGGTGAGTCCATGTATACAAATTTGTGGGATTTTGTAGCGAAGAAAGTATTTTCTTCTATAAAAAATAAACCAAAATAATTCTAGGAGTATGAATAAATGAAAGCCTCTTCCATTACCTTGGTTCATATTGAAAATTTAAATGATTTAGATTCCCTTGCTATAATTCTAGGTGTCCTCATTAAGCATGGAGTGTAGGAAATTGCGAACCCTCCCCCTTCTCAATAATATGCACACATGTTTGATGATGACGTAGACACAACTCATGTAGACTTATAGGAGAGTGCACTAGTGGGTATCAAAGGTTTCAATGTAGGTAGTAGGATGTCTATTTTTGGTGATAGTGAGGATCCAAATCGCTACTCCATGACATATCACATCCACTACCACCGCTATTAAACTTCCCTCCCTTATAGCTCAATTATCAACTATGGTACAAATTGTACAATCGACACAAGACCCTACTTATTTTTAGGCTACATTGAGGTTTTTCTAAGAGAATACATATGTTACACCCTATTTGATTGATGCCACATAATATAGAGTTCTATAGACCTTAAGAAGATTGAAAGTTAACCTAGATTCAAAAGTAGATATACCATCATGGTTTGAACATTCTATTGCTACTGAGTTAGCATTGAATTGACACCAACCTTGACGTCCTCGACCTGGTGTGTTAGGGAAAACAAATAATCTCTAGATTTTGTATACTCTAAATTTTCTATGAATGGCTCACTTCACCATAGAGGAAATCGTAGAGAGAGATGTTTATCTAAGTAGAGTCTTGAGGAGATTCAACAAGCTCACCAATAGTTGGACATCTAGTGGGATGGGGTCACTTTCGACATAAACATGTAGATAAAAGAAAGGTAGCATGTGGAGCACAAGTTGGGGATGGTGTAAGTTCATTTGAAGAACCTTTGTCTTAAGTTGAAGAAGTTAGAACCAAATTTATAATCTGTTGTCATAGATTATCCACAAGTTGCAGTGTTGGATACTCTATTTTGTTCTTGAGGCAACTACACCAACAAATCTTATTGTTGTAGCATGAATTAAATATTGATTGCATCCATGGTGACCGACACTAATAAGGGATCATGGATAAGTAGCTCCCTCACCATCAAAGTATAGAGTCCCTCGACACAATTGTAGAGATCCATGGAGGAGAGCAAGTTAGTATACACCATTGTCTAGGATTAGAAGGGCCTCCTTTAGTAGCATTAGTATATTATTGAAGAGTCATGGAACATAATTAGGTATATGATAAATGAATCATACTAACCCTCTAGATTGAATAGCTAAAATCAATGAGATCCAAGTAGTTGATGATCAACAACCATCCTTGCATGATGATGTGTTTTTCTATAAGACTACTTTCAGAGAATTTGACTAGTTGTGCAGACTCCTTATTGAATTACACAACTCAATTCATTTGAAGACCAAGAGTGGTAGGTTTTTTTGCAGATCTATCCCCTAGAGCCAGATATTGAAAGGGATTAATCCTTTACTGCGAGGGTGTCAATTTTATTGGGGAAATGGAACAACAAATTGGAAAAATTCATTAAACTCTACGCTCGCGTGATAACATGGGTGCTAGAGTTGGCCCCTTTGTTTGAAGGGAATACAGAAGAATATAGCACAACAAACAAACATAGTTGACTCAAGCACAAGCCAATGGGTGTGGTTCAATCTTGTTGGTCCGTTCATTTATGTATGTTGCATATAGTGGAAAGAAGGAAGACAACATGACACTTATGTAGACTTGGTTGTAAGACAAAGTTAATTACACAGAATATGGAGAAGACCCTCTATTTTGTGGTTTAGTTTGGCTACTAATTGTGTTATGTAATGGATTGCATTTATGAATATGACTAGGTTATTTAGATTTAGGATTTTGGGCAAAGTCAAGGTTAATCACTAGGAATAATGTATAAGTAGGCCTTTATGACTATTTATAGTGGTTATTGGCTTGATTGTTAACTAACTAAGTATTGCTATAATTGTTCTATTATTGCATAATAGGTTTTGTAGTGCTATAATGCTACTGTAGTGATCACCAATAATCTTGTTGTGAGTGAAAATATGTATTGGATTTATGTGCTAAAATGGAGTACCTCCCCAAGCAATTTTCAAATTGTTTTAGCTTGCATCTTTTACTTAAATTATTGATATGTTAATTACTTGTTTTACTTTTTATTATTTTAGACTTTTTGCATGATATATATCGGAATATGATATGAGTGTTAAGGAGTGCATATTGCTAGTATAGATTTTATAATTAATAAATATTAAGAACTTACCTCTCTATCTTTATTCTTAGCACATATTTGGGGTGAGACATTTCTCTCATAGGGATTTGAAGATCCCAACATTAAACTAGCCCTAAACATTGGTAAACACATGAACAAACCCTAGCTTCTATATAAAACCAACCATAATCTATTGAAATTTAATAAATAAAATGTAGTTTTTTTCTTCCAAATAAAACCAATTATAATCTATTGAAAATTGATAAATATAGTGTAATTTTTTTTTTTTAAAGTCATTAAATAATATAATGTATGTATATATCTTTTTTCTTTTTCTTATCTAAAATTCTTTAAATATGTATACATATATTTTCTATTTTTAAATTCAAATATTGTATGTAGAGTTCCACAGATATGCATATATTTTATTATTAAAATTTATTTTCTTTAATTTAATATATTTTAGATATACTTGCCCCTCACCACAGTCACACTAAAGTGAGCGATCTTATTCGATTTTAGAAAAAGATGAAACCATATGCTACGATGTGTTTTACGGTGTAAATTAAAATTTTGTTGGATGATGCAAATGTTTCTTTATGTTATAATCTAAACAATTATTTTGCATTTGCTTAAAAGATTCACAGTGAAGTGGGTTCATGACAGGGAGGTTTTGATACATCTCGCTACTCTGTGTTTTGTCTTTTTCTCATCATTTCCTTTATATCAAAGGGAGGGATGATGTCTAGTTTTGGTGATAGTGAGGATCCAAATCGCTACTCCATGACATATCACACCCACTACCACAACTATTAAACTTCCCTCCCTTATAGCTCATTTATCAACTATGGTACAAATTGTACAATCAACACAAGACCCTACTTATTTTTAGGCTACATTGAGGTATACATATGTTACACCCTATTTTATTAATGCCACATAAGATAGAGTTCTATATACCTTGAGAAGATTGAAAGTTAACCTAGATTCAAAAGTAGATATACCATCATGGTTTGAACATTTTATTGCTACTGAGTTAGCATTGAATTGACACCAACCTTGATGTCCTTCACCTTTTGTGTTAGGGAAAACAAATAATGTGTAGAGTTTTTATACTTTAAATTTGTATGAATGGATCACTTCACCATAGAGGAAATCATAGAGAGAGATGTTTCCCTAGGTAGATTCTTGAGAATCTTCAACAAGCTCGCCAATAGCTAGACATCTAGTGGGATGGGGTCACTTTCGACATAAACATGTAGACAAAAGAAAGGTAGCATGTGGAGCACAAGTTGGGGATGGTGTAAGTTCATTTGAAGAACCTTTGTCTTAAGTTGAAGCAGGTAGGACAAAAGTTATAATTTTTTGTGCCAGATTATCCACAAGTTGCGGTGTTGGATACTCTATGTTTTTCTTGAGGAAACTACACCAACAAATCTTATTGTTGTAGGATGAATTAAATATTGATTGCATCCATGGTGACCGACACTAATAAGGGATCATGGATAGGTATCTCCCTCACCATCAAAGTATAGAGTGCCACAGCGCAATTGTATAGATCCATGGAGGAGAGCAAGTTCATATACAACATTGTTTAGGATTAGAAGGGCCTCCTTTAGTAGCATTAGTATGTTATTGAAGATTCGTGGAACATAATTAGGTATATGATAAATGAATCCCACTAAACCTCTAGATTGAATAGCTAAAATCAATGAGATCCAAGTAGTTGATGATCAACTAGCAGCCTTCCATGATGATGTGATTTTCGATAACAGTACTTTGAGAGAATTTGACTAGTTGTGTAGAATCCTTATTGAATTACACAATTGGATTCATTTGAAGACCAAGAGTGGCAGGTTGTTTTTTAAATCTATCCCCTATAGCAAGATAGTGAAAGGGATTAGTCCTTTACTCCGAGGGCGCCGATTTTATTGGGGAAATCGAACAACAAATTGGAAAAATTCATTAAACTCTAAGCTCACATGATAACATGGGTGCTAGAGTTGGCCCCTTTGTTTTAAGGGAATACAAAAGAATATAGCACAACAAACAAACATAGTTGACTCGAGCACAAGCCAATGGGTGTGGTTCAAGCTTGTTGGTCTGTTCATTTTTGTATGTTGCATAGAGTGGAAAGAAGGAAGACAACATGACACTTATGTATCCTTCGTTGTAACCCAAAGTTAATTACACAGAATATGGAGAAGAACTTCTATTTTGTGGCTTAGTTTGGCTACTAATTGTGTTATGTAATGGATTGCATTTATGAATATTACTAGATTATTTAGATTTAGGGTTTTGGGCAAAGTCAAGGTTAATCACTAGTAATAATGTATAAGTAGGCCTTTAAGACTATGAATAGTGGTTATTGGCTTGATTGTTAACTAATTAAGTATTGCTATAATTGTTCTATTATTGCATAATAGGTTTTGGAGTGCTATAATGCTACTGTAGTGATCACCAATAATCTTGTTGTGAGTGAAAATATGTATTGAATATATGTGCTAAAATGGAGTAACTCCCCAAGCAATTTCGAAATTGTTTTAGCTTGCATCTTTTACATAAATTATTGATATGTTAATTACTTGTTTTACTTTTTATTAGTTTAGAATTTTTGGATGATATAAATCTGAATATGATATGAGTATTAAGTAGTGCATATCGCTAGTATAGATTTTATAATTAATAAATATTAACTTACCTCTCTATCTTTAGTCTTAGCACATGTTTGGGGTGAGATACTTCTCTCACAGGGATTGAAGATCCCAATATTAAACTAGCCCTAAACATTGGTGAACACATGAACAAACCCTAGCTTCTAAATAAAACCAATCATAATCTATTGAAAATTGATAAATAAAATGTAGTTTTTTTCTTCCAAATAAAACCAATTATAATTTATTGAAATTTGATAAATATAATGTAATTTTTTTATATTCAAAAAGTCATTAAATTATATAATCTATCTATATATCTTTTTTCTTTTTCTCATCTAAAATTCTTTAAATATGTATACATATATTTTCTATTTTTAAGTTAAAATATTGTATATATAATTTCACATATATGTACATATTTTATTATTAAAAAATATTTTTTTTAATTTAATATATTTTATATATACTTGCCCCTCACAACAATCACACTAAAGTGAGCAATCTTATTGGACTTCAGAAAAAGATGAAACCACGTGCTCAGATGTGTTTTACAGTGTAACTTAAAATTTTGTTGGATGATTCAAATGTTTCTTTATGTTATAATCTAAACAATTATTTTGCATTTGCTTAAAAGATTCACAGTGAAGTGGGTTCATGACAGGGAAGTTTTGATACATCTCGCTAGTCTGTGTTTTGTCTTTTTCTTATCCAAAAGAGGCCACCATTTCCTTTATATCAATCCATAAGAGGCCACCATTCCCTTTATATCAATCCAATTTTCGCCAACCGACCAACAACCGTATGAGAGAAATCTGGAGATCATAACAAATTCATGACAACAAAATATTATTTGTTGATGGCATGTGTTTAGTTTCCATATCGCTATCATCACTGCTTGCCTTGTTCAGCCACATGTATCATTAAGCATATCTCTTTGGACATGGCATCCAATGATTCTATTGTTTAACATCTCCATACTTTGTTACTACTAATAATGTCGATACAGAGCCGCATAAAGCAAGAGAATTAAGGAAAAAAAAAACAAGTGAATTTGTTTGTGCAATTATCTCTGACCAGAGATCAAAACGAATCGTAAAATCACGGAGGTTTAGTGTTATGAAAGGATGGTATCGTATGGTTCACCAAATATCTTAATACTTTGCTGCTGTCGTTACCAACATAATAAAGACAATAGAGGCCCGCATAAAAAGTATGAATACATTTTGTGGAAAATTATCTGTGACAAGAGATCACAACTAATCGTAGGAATTACGGAGGATTAGGGTTCTGAAAGTTTATAAGAACAGAAAACGCTAATTTGGAGCACACCAGAAAATGCATTTATGGACTGGGTTGAGTTGAATTATGTTTTTTTAATTGGATAGATATGTTTGTAATGGTGTTCTTTAACTGTACATATGTTTGTAATGGTGTAGTTTAACTGTTTCTGTTTCATTCAGATCTCACAATTTCTGAATAGATTGTGAAAAAAATCGAATAGAAAATATTTTAATTTAAAAATTCATATAACTATATCTATCTCTAAATATTTCTATAAAGTTGGCTTGGCTTTTGATAGACTCATACTTCTTACATTCCCATGCTTTATCACTTACACAGAAATAATAAATTTCTCATCCTTAACATCTAAAATCTAGATGATATTTGTTTTCATTCAAAATATTTTTAGTAGCTAAAAATATAACTTACAATTATTACTTATTAAAACACAAAATGTTAACCTTCAAAGGATTTGGGATTCACAAGAGTATTACAATACAAAGTAAAAATAACAACTATAAGACGTACTATGGATTGCAACTTGTTGATTCATAACATCGTCCATAGCTTTTGCTTCAAATATTAAATATCCAACATTGCAAAACAAATATCTCATAGAAACACCAAGATAATTATACAGAAAATCTCTAAAACACATAATGGTGCAAGCATACAAGGCCAACGTAAGCATGTCACCACCCCCACTCTAGATCCCTAAGCTCGTATCATACTTCCAAATTGAAGTATAACGTACAGAAAAATGAATTATGATTTATCAAATAAATAAAAATAATTTAAATCCACGTTCAAAGTAAATTATAAGATAGAAAAGTTAAATAGTATGTACAGTCCATTTAAACCTTGTGGTCATTATATGTTAAAAAACGTGTTACAGGGTAAAGTAATTTTTTTTTTAATTAATATAATTAATTTTATCAATCAATTTTTATTTTAAAAACACAATTAAATGTGTTTTTTTTAAACAATATAATAATTTTATTTTATTTTTCTATGGTTATATGAAATTCCATTCAATATTTTCTTATATGCATCAATTACTTTGTTCTAATAATTACAAGGAAGTGGTGTGCATTATATATTATCATATTAGTTATACTAAATCATAATATAGTTTATTTAGTTTGGAAGATTTTTATGGAAAAAACTTATGGTTGAACAATGACTTTTTACCTTGAAAAGAATAAAAGGTTTACATACATAATTTAGACATTAAGAAGACAAGAATGCAAGTGTGAACATTAACATCATAAACTCAATAAATGAATTTAAAAAATGAGAAATAATACAATTAATAAAAATTAGATTCATGAATGTTATTAATTTTATTTTGTATTTGATCAATGTTTAGTGAGATCCATTGACTATATGATCAATGAATCCCTCTAATCATTTAGATCAAGTAGCTAAGTTCAATGAGATTGATGATCAACATATAACCCTTCATGAAGTTGTGCTAGTGGATAAGATTGCTTTGAGAGAATTCAGACCAATTGCATAGGTTGTTTATTTGGAATTACAACAATTGGAATTATTTGAAGATTGAGAGTGGTGGTATGTTTTGTAGATGTATCCCTTAGAGCCCGATAGTGAGAAGGCTTAAGCCTTTAATGCCAAGGCTTCGATTTTATTAGGGAAATGGAACAACTAGTTGGAAACACTCATTGAATTATGATCTCATGCCATAGAATGGGTGCTAGAGTTGGCCGCTTTGTTTGAAGGGAATGCACTAGAATAAAGCACAACAAAGTATTAGAGTTGACTCAAGGGAAAGTGAAAGCATGGGTTTCAAGGTTCTTGGCCCCTTCATTTTTGGATGATGTGTAAAGTGGAAAGAAGGAAGACAACATGATGTTTAGATAACCTTGGTTGCACCATGTGTAGCCAAAGTTAGTTGTAGGGAATATGGATAAGACCCTCTACTTTGTGGCTTAGTTTGGCTAGTAATTGTGTTATGTAGTGGATTGTATTTATGAAGATGACTAGGTTAATGGTTTAGGGTTTTTGGTAAAATCAAATTTAATCACTAGGTATTGCTAAAACCATTTTATTGCTAGCACTATTCTATTGTTACATAATAGGTTTTATATTGTTATAATGCTACTATGCTAATCACCAATAGTCTTGTTGCTATGAAAATATGTATTGGATATATGTGTTGGAATGTAGAAACCCAAGAAAGTGAATATATATATTAGATCTATGCATTGGAATATATATATTAGATCTATGCATTGGAATGTAGTAACCCAAGAGAGTAAAAATATGTATTGGATCTATGTATTGGAATGCATTAACAATTCTCACATCACATTAGCTTGCATCTTTTACATAGATTATTGTTATGTTAATAACTTTATTTACTTTATGTTAATTTGGATTTATTGCATGATATAAATCTGAATATAATATTTATTAAAGAAATATATAGCACTACTTACCTTTCTAGCTTTAGGCTTAATACATGGAAATCCATGAAACCTTTCTTTCACATGAATATTCTCAACACACTCTAAACACATGTTTTCATGAGACCTTTCTTTCACGTAGATTGAAAATTCATACATTAAAGTACACCTGAACATTGTTGGACACATAAATAGATCCTAGTTTCTAAATAAAACCAACTATACTGTAATGAAAATTGATATATAAAATGTGAATTTCTTTTTTGCAAGAAACCATTCATGAATGATTTTATAATCTATCTATCTATATATATAATTATTTGAAATTTCAAATATTTTATATATACCACTAGAGCACACTCACACTAAACCACACGAAAGTGAACGATCTTATTTGACTTTAGAAATAGAAGAAACCATGTTCTAAGATATGCTGTACAGGTTAATTTTAAGTTTTATTGGAGGGCTAAGATATGTTGTACAGTTTAAATTTTGTTGGATGATTTATATGTTTCTTTATGTTATTCTGAAAAAAAAAAAAATTACATTTTCTTAAAAGATAGCACAGTGAAGTGTGTTCATGACAGGGAAGTTTGGTTACATCTCGCTGCTCTGTGTTTTGTCTTTGTTGATACTGTTAGGCCACCATTCCCTTTATATCAATCGAAATTTCCCCAACCAACCCATAACAGTATCATAGAAATCTGGAGATCATAACAATTCTTATCCATAAGAGGCCACCATTCCCTTTATATCAATCAAAATTTCGCCAACAACAGTGTCATGGAAATCTGGAGATCATAACAAATTCGTGACGATAAAAAAATATAGCTGAATTTGTGAATAGCATGTGTTTAGTTTTCATATCGGTATCATCATTGCTTGCTTTGTTCAGCCACATGTATCATTAAGCATATCTCTTTGAACATCACATTCAATGATTCTATTGTTTAACATATCCATACTTTGCTTACTTTGTTACTAATAATAATGACGATAGAGAGCCACATAAAGCAAGAGAATAAGAATAAACAAACGTGCATTTGTTTGGCAATGATCTCTGACCACAGATCAGAACGAATCATAAAATCATGAAGGTTTAGGGTTATGAAAGGATGGTATTGTATCGTTCACCTATAATCTGAATACTTTGCTGCTGGTGTTACCGATATAATAATGACAAGAGAGAACCGCATAATAAGTATGAATATTTTTTGTGGAAAATTATCCGTGACAATAGATCACAACTAATTGTTATGGAAGGTTATACCAACAAAACATTGAAGGTACATAATTGAGAGCATAAACCAGAAAACGCATTTATGACCAACTAGGTTGAGTTGCATTATGTTGTTTTTCTTTGGATAGAGATGTTTGTAATAAGTGCTTAGAGCTTTTGTGGTCTATTATTACCTTGGAATGGAAGGGATAGCATCAGCTTGTTGCGGGGAGTGTAACGAACCTCCTCGTTATGGCGACAAACCTCTTATAACAAGAGTAATTTTTTTTGTGTGTGTGTGAGCTTGTGTACAAAGATAATAAATACATTTGACTCTGCGTCGCCACCTGACGAAGAACAAGATGCAACCACGACGAACACAACAAGACGACATAAGATGCACAACAAGTAACTGCATGCATTTAACGACGATCAAACGAAAATAAGTATGACTGACTACCCGCCCGTCCTACCCTGCAATGGTTAGGACCTCCAAGACACATAAGCAACACTCAAGCCCAAATTCTCATCGATTTTAACCATCTAAGGTCTCAGGGATAGCGACCGTTCTGAGGAACATGGAGGTGTCTACATCCCGCCCGGCACAATAAGACCAAGCCTACTAAGCCAATGATAAGGACATAACCATCAAAATTGCAGTCAACAAGGTTATCTATATTAAGGCAAATTGTGATGGTGAATTATTAATAACTCATTAAATTACTCATTACAGTATTGCATGGGAGGTGTACTTTTAATCAAATTTCAAGACTATGACAATTTATACAGTAAGCAGGGTAATTGACAGAGTCTATTCCAACCTCCATTACGAGCCCGTCTCCGCATGTCCCAAGTGCATAAAGGCATCAAGGCATAATCTAAATCAAGTTTTAAAGGACCTTAATAAACATGTTCGAAATTAAGACCATTCGCTAGTGGTTAAGGGTAATGTCTCTGGCATTAATTACAGACCAATTACTCCATTCAATTTCCATTAATCGACAAGTTACCAACCCAACCTTAAAACAATGTACATTTAGTTAATTGCAAATCCCCATTTACTGAATCCTAATAATTGATTGCACTTAGATTCAAGGACCTTATATTTTATATGTTATCAATCACAATGAAATTACAATAACATCACTATAACATAACCATATCATCACTTTCTATATTACAATAACATTTCAATTAAAATAACAAGGACTTTACAATTTATTTGTTATTAATAACATTGACACTATAATAACATTACCATAACATAACCATATCATCACTTTTATATTATAATAGTGTTTGAATTCAAATAACGAGGACTTTACATTTTATTTGTTATTAATAACAATTGAAACTACAGTAACAAGACCATAAAATAACCATATCATTACTTTTTATATTACAATAGCATTGCAATTAATTTAACAAGGACTTTACACTTTATTTGTTATCAATACAATGAAACTACAATAACATGACCATAAATAACCATATCATTTCTTTTTATATTAAAGTAGCATTGCAATTAAACTAACAAATACCTTACCCTTACGTGTTACAGTAACATTATATAATCATTACATAATTCATAAACAATAGGTTCAATGAATATACCCTTACGTAATGTAAAAACAATATTACAGTCACCAAACATTTACACCTTAATAGCACAGGGGCGGTTGTTAAGAGTTAAAAGGCATCGGTTTGAGCTTTAAATCAAACACACTATGTTTACTGCAAGGGATATGCTTTAGCCAACCAGAAATGTGCCTTAATTATCCCAGCGTCTAAAAGAAAGGTGGAAGTCTAAATATCACACGAATTCTAAAAGTCTAAATGTCTAAAATATCAAAAAGAAATCCCCTCGTTCCAGGCAATGCCTCTGACCCCATCCTGCACATGGTTGACCCAACATCGCACATCTTCCAGGGTTCTACAAAATTATAACAAAAAAAAAGGCATTTACAACCCAAACAGAGTGACGACTTGCATAGAAACAAGGTTATTAAGTCCAATCCTCAATGTTTCAACCTTTAATCTAAACTTTAGCAAGGTTGTTCGACTACGGCGAACGCATCTATTTCATTTTAATCCAAACATTAGCAAGGTTGTTCGACTATGGAGAACGCATCTATTTCATTATAATTCTATTTCTCATCATCTCAACTTTTTAAGCTAAGAATTGCAAAGCTTCGGCCACCGCTTTTTCGATGTTCCGGTCTCTGTTCGTTTGGGAGGTCTTAACTTAAAATCTGCCTGGTGCGATGGCTGGCCTTAGTTCCAATTACGAATTGATTGAAAAAATTCAATACCAGCCACTGTTCGCAGTATTCAGCCATGGTATGTGATTGTGGTCTAAAGGTAAAACTCACATGCGAATAAAGGCGGTCACCAAAACGCCAGAGTCAGTAGCGGTCAAGGTCATTAAGAGGATGTTGAGAGGTTATTACTTTTTGTTTTTTTTTAAATAAAATTAACATTGCACGTAGAGGGTGCATTTTACAGAAATTGCGGTAACACAGTCATTAATAAATGCTGGGCCTGTAGAGAAACTACAATAACACGATCGAAGGAGGTATCGTTGTGCAGTAACCAGTACATGATAAGATTCAGGCATACTTTAAAAATTAACAATATTTCCCGGCAGATCTATATCCCTGCTCATGGAAATTAGATGAACAATAACCAATTACCAAAACAAAAATGCCAGAAAGGAGTTTTCTTGGGTAACAAATTACAAGGAGTGTGCCAGAAACAAGTTTTCCAGCGTGACTGTACACAATGAGTTTCTCCATTCAGAGGATAGAGACGAAAAGATAATTACAAGGCTAGAGGTTACTCAAATTTGACACAGTAAAATTTTGCAGCAATGTTAAATACACAAAAATTCCCCAGAGTAAGTAAATGAGAAAAAACATTCAGTCCAATAAAAACCAACACCGATTAAAGTTAAATATTCATCCATCTAGATTACCAATACACATGCAAATCCCATCATACATCCTAATGCATTCTACTCTACAAATCAAAGAGCATATCGTTGCCTTTTTGCCTGCTTCGAGTGTCATCCGCGCGCTCCGTGCTGCTCCCACTCGCCAACCGTTGAGACCTCACCGGTACCTCCCAGCCAACGCTAGGGGTACTCTGCTTCCCCCTTATCCCCTCAAGCCACAAAGGGGCCACACACTATCCAGATGGTACATCTAGCTCCCAGCTCGCCTCGCAAGGCTGAACTTCCACTCCTCTCCAAGCTGGGAAAACCCAACTCCCCACAAGTAATCAGTCAAGTCACTAATCTCGCAACGTAATGTTATGCTAACAGTCGATCCCCTTCTTCCTTCTCCTCTCTCTTTTTTATAGAATTTTAGAACTTCCATTCCTTTCCTAATCTCATTAAATTTTAATTTTTAATAAAAATCTTCCAAAAATTTTCCTTCGTACAAGTGTCATCCATCCCCCACTTTCCTCCAATAATTATTTTCTGTAAATTAATAAATTGTCTCGTTTCCCTCACCCACCTAGAGTTGCTCCTAAATTTACTCCTAGGTGTCCCTAGATTCCCTTACAGGGTTTAAATACTTTCCCTAAAAATGAAGTTGTTAATTCAATTCAATTTAGAAGGTTCTTAATTGCAGATTCTTTACTAAGTTGACCTCTTTTTTTACCATAAGTTCCCCTCTTTCCCTTATTATGTTTCCTCCATTCCTTAGTTTCCTAAATTTTATATTTCCTCTTTCCTGGTCTACTAATAATTTAATACCTTTTTAAATTATCAAAAGTTTAAAATAAATTAAATGCCTCCTTATATTTTATAATTAACCTCTTTTCATTTTTACTAATAATTTAATACCTTCTTAAATTATCAAAAGTTTAAAATAAATTAAATGCCTCCTTATATTTTATAATTACCCTCTTTTCATTTTTACTAATAATTTTATGAAGACCAAATTTTTTACTCAGTGGTTTTTATTTTAACCCCCCCTTTTTTTTCTTTTTATTATTTTACTTTTTTATAGATATTTTCTTAAGGGTAGACAAAATTTTACCCCTAGCGAAGTTTTAGACTTAGGACTTAGATTCTGAACTGGGTGACATTTAATTAGGGGAGTTGTTTTAAAATTTCTTAAAGTGTTGATTGTCTTAGGGCCATATAGGTTCGTTCCTTTATCATCATTAACGCAACGTTCCCTTCAGGACGCACTATTTTCTCTAAGGGTGCCACTCACCTCTTTTGTTTCTTTTGCATGATGTGCCCTTTAGGACGCACCACATGCTCCAACGGTGCCACTCGCCCGTTTGTTTCTTTTGCGCGACGTGCCCTTCAAGATGCACCACGTGCTCCAAGGGTGCCACTCACTTCTTGACTGATTGGTAGACATCAATAACCCCCGAAGTCAACACTCCGCCAGGTGAACTTGTGGGAGACTAAGAGATTCTAAAGAATAAGGCCCCCGCCTCATTGCATGCCCCTTAGAATCATCGAAAGTGACTCTCGCATTTTTCCCTCACGGCATCGTGGGTCCTCTCGAACTAGGTAATTGTTAACCTATAGTTCGAGCCATGGTGGGAGTGCTAGTACGTTTTGGTAGGGATGTTGTCCACACCTCTCCCTCAACCTCTCTGGTAGTCGTGTGTGAGCCCTTTACTCCATATGTGAGTCTATTCGGCAAGCTATCATCAGCCTGCATCATCAACAATCATGTCAGACATGTCCACATCATATCATCTAATCAAATGTACTAAAATCACAGTAAAACAATCAATCCCCAATAACACACTCCCTAACTCGATCCGGAGTCCAAGGGGTTTCGTCGATGCCTCTACATCCTCAAGGTCCAAAACCCTGTGTTATCACTGAAATTTCGTCTGCACGTGGCGACAAGAACTCTGCATCGTCAACACAGAAAAGAAGTCATTCATGGCACAAGGTTAATTCCACAACACAGCAAAAGGGTCAAAACTATACAAAATGGCCAAAAAATTGCAAGGCGCTTTACATCCTCTGGGCGCGCGCGCGCATGCATGCAACAACTTCGTACAAGGCGCGCATATGTGCACAAGGCGCGATTGTTTGGCGAAAAATCCGCGCGCCTGCTAAACGACGCATTTATTGAAACTGGTCGGCTTCCCAACCACTAATGGATTGGCTCCCAAGTCGATTTGACACCAAATCCGAGCTCAATCCTCATGGTGGGCTGGTCAAAGACCTAATTGTGCCCTAAAGAGCCCCTTTTCACATTCAAAAGAGGCCACATAATAACCCAATGCTTGGCTATAAAAAGCCATGAATGACCACCATTTTCTCAAGGAATTCTTTGTATTGTTATGCTGTTGAGATTGCTAAGGACTCATTCTTTGGCAATAAACATTGTAGGCTACATTTCATAAGCTATTCACCCCTCTCTTGAGTGAACAAGCTTGGAGTTCTTTCACCCACATTTCCATATTTTCTTTGTAAGGAGAGCAATCAGTTGAGGGCCTCAAGAGCCTTCCATTGGAGAGGGAAGGGACCCAAGTCCTCTTTCTCCATTGTGTGTCTTTGGATTTCATCAATCAG
>SNQJ01S0012831.1:127809-141421 GCA_010110895.2 Picea sitchensis
TATTTGAAATTTAAAATATTTTATATATACTTGCCACTAAAGCACACTCACACTAAACCACACGAAAGTGAGCGATCTTATTCGACTTTAGAAATAGAAGAAACTATGTTCTAAGATATGAGCGATCTTATTCGACTTTAGAAATAGAAGAAACCATGTTCTAAGATATGCTGTACAGGTTAACTTTAAGTTTTATTGGAGGGCTAAGATATGTTGTACAGTTTAAATTTTGTTGGATGATTCATATGTTTCTTTATGTTATACTGAAAACAATTTTTTTTACATTTCCTTAAAAGATGCACAGTGAAGTGGGTTCATGACAGGGAAGTATGGTTACATCTCGCTCGTTTGTGTTTTGTCTTTGTTGATACTTTTTCTTATCGACAACAGGCCACCATTTCCTTTATATCAATCGAAATTTCGCCAACAACAGTGTCATGGAAATCTGGAGATCATAACAAATTCATGACCATAAAAAAATATAGCTGAATTTGTGAATAGCATGTGTTTAGTTTTCATATCGGTATCATCATTGCTTGCTTTGTTCAGCCTTGCTTTGTTCAGCCACATGTATCATTAAGCATATCTCTTTGAACATCGCATTCAATGATTCTATTGTTTAACATATCCATACTTTGCTTACTTTGTTACTAATAATAATGACGATAGAGAGCCACATAAAGCAAGAGAATAAGAATAAAAAAACGTGCATTTGTTTTTGCAATCATCTCTGACCACAGATCAGAACGAATCATAAAATGATGAAGGTTTAGGGTTATGAAAGGATGGTATTGTATCGTTCACCTATAATCTGAATACTTTGCTGCTGGTGTTACCGATATAATAATTACAGGAAAGAACCGCATAAAAAGTATGAATACTTTTTGTGGAAAAATATCCGTGACAAGAGATCACAACTAATTGTTATGGGAGGTTATACCAACAAAACATTGAAGGTACATAATTGATAGCATAAACCAGAAAACGCAATTATGGTCCGACTGGGTTCAGTTGCATTAGGCTGTTTTTCTTTGGATAGATATGTTTGTAAAGTGCTCAGAGCTTTTGTGGTCTATTATTGCCTTGGAATGGAAGGGATCGCATCAGCTTGTCACGGGGAGGCGGAAGAAAAATAACAAAATCATGAGCGTTGTTTTTGGAAGATATTAAAAATAAGTGGACACAATTAAATGTGAATGTGAGGGTACTTATACATATAATAAGAGTTCAAGTTTTTCATCAATCATAATTTTAAAAAATAGTTTTATTTAAAAAAAAAATAAAAAAAAAATCAATATAATAATATTATATTTTGAAAAATTGTTTAAATTTATAATCAAACTGCTTAATCAATGAAATTAATGTCAAATAAATAGAAAACTCATTCTATAACATAGAAATAACTTAATTCTTACTTAATAAAATAGAAATCAACATTATATATTTTTAATAATAAATAATAACTATCTAATTAATATAGAATAAAAAATTAAGATAAAAAATTCTATTAAAAGAAATTAAAAATATAAATACAATTTAAAAAACTTAAAAAAAGGCAAAATATATTAAAGGAATTGTAAAAGCTTTAGTATTATCTACCTCATATATTAATCTATTAGTCTAAATAGTAAAAACCATATGTAAAATCAAAAGCTGACTTAAACATTTTGGTTAATTAAATTGTATTGGAATTATCTTTTAGGTGCATAGGTTGGAAGTTGACCACTTAAAAAAACATTTCCATTTCCATTTCCCATACCTTTCTTCACAACTCCATTTCATGACATCTACCATGCAACTCACATGAAACATTTTTTCCAAAACTAAATTGTGCACTTAAAAATTCATTCAACTTTATCCATCTCTAAATATGGCTATGTAGTTGGATTTAGGGAGCTGCATGCTTCTAAGAATCTTAGGCTTTAATGTATGCACAAAAATAATTTTCATATTTTTTTGTCTTTAGTATTCAAAATTGGGATGAAATTTATTGTTATGTTAAATATTTTTAATATCCTAAATTTAGATGAAATTTATTATTATGTGAAATATTTTTAATATCCAAATTTTAGATGAAATTTATTGTTATGTGAAATATTTTTAATATCCAAAATTTAGATGAAATTTATTGTTATGTGAAATTTTGATAGAATTTATTGTTATGTGAAATATATTTAGTAGCTAAATGTTCATTAAAACATAAAATGTTAATTTTCAAAGAATTCAAAATGCACAAAAACATTAAAAACAATATAAAACCAACAAACATTAGATGACATATGCACAAACTCAAACTACTTATTTATTATGACATTGTGCATAGCTTTTGCTTCAAATATAAAATGTCCAACATTGAAAAATAAATATATCATAAAAATATCATAGAAAATTGTTGACATACATAATGAATACAAACCAAAGAAGAAGAAGAAGTTAATGTAAACCTGATGTAAACCCCTGCTACCCGCACCTTGTATCATATTTCCAAAACAGATTAAAATGTAGATAAATGAATTATTTAAAAAAATAATAATAATTTATATTCATAACTATAATAAATTATAAAACAAAAAAATTAATTAATATATAATCTTATTAATCAAATTTTATAATCATTATATATTCCACAAAACTATAAATCAATCTTTTTATTTTTTTTTAATTAATAACATTAATTTTAATAATTCTTTTGAAAAAAAGATAATAATTAAACTTTTCATTTTCTCGATGGTTAAGCCCCTTTCATAGAGAGCACTAAACGCCATACGAGATTTGCTTGATAATCATAAATTACCATGTTCTATTAGTTACAAGTAAGGATGTCTATCATATATTATCATTGGAGTTACAATTAATAATAATAAAAAAATGTTTGGAAGACTTCCATGAAAAAAAAATATATTATTGAATAATGAATGTCAAAGATGAAAATAATAAATTAAATGATGTACTTACATAGTGTAAACCTTAATAAGATAATATTGTGGGTTTGAATATTAACACCATTGTAAACTCAATAAATAAATAGAAATACATAAGAGATGATATAATTTGGAGGTTTCAATTTGCAAGAGTATTAGTTGTTTTTTTTTTAATAGAGCAAGGGATATAGGATCACAATTTGAAGACCAGATCATTTTTCAAGGGAGATCTATTTTTTCTCCATGATATTAAGTAAGTAAAGCATCTAAGGAAGATACACATGTAATGGTTGGGTCCACTCTTAGTTATGAACATCAAATACTCGAGTGTAATCTGGTTGGATAAACTAGATGGTGTTCTTCAACTGTAATGGGTCAATGGAACTTACTTGAATATCTATACCCCAACCCCTTAATTCAAAATTTGGGAGTTCCATTAGGTTCAATTTGGTAAATTTTGGCTTTGGTCAATTCTTATCTTCATCATTGCAATGGGATGAGGGTGATTGCTACGTAACATTAGGTGGCCTATAGGGATTGATGGGATTGTTCATGAATCAATAAGTGAGGACTTCAACTATTGATTATGTTGTGGATGGAAAATTTACATCCAAGTCATTCACATGCATGGAGGGATACTTTCCTATTGACCAATATTAAATGGCATTAGGGGTTTTTAACAATAATTTTTCTCACTCTTTTTTTGTATTTTGTGGTGATCAATTCTCTTCGACACAAGATATTCATCCCTAAGTTGCAATGATAGAAGTTGTCCTTTCTATTTAGCAGTTTCGATCCTCAGTGACTCAAGTTTACTAGAGAGGAGAATAACACTAGTCTACAACTATGGGGGAAGTACTAGGTAGGGTGAAGGTTGTTAGTGGGTGGTTGTTACTAGGTCCCATGACATAAAGAGACAAGAATCCTTGATGTAGGAAATTGAATATTTATGGATGGATATCCTAGGCTATCTCATGGGTAAAGTAAAGTATATGTGCTTAGCTGACGATGATTTTATCAACAATGATATATTTCCAGATCTTTACTTATTTGTGTATATGGATCAAGTCCCACTAGATAATGACAAGAATTCTAGTGTCTAGAAGTCTAAGTTCAACCCATTATGGGGTTCCACCTTGATGAACTTGTTAGAGATTCCAACATTTTACATTACAGGTCTTGTAATAAAAATGATTTGTGTTATATTGGGCGTATCCTATTCATGCCCATCATATTCAGGTTCTCGTTGGATTATCAATGGAGGGGCATGATGTTATAGAAGCACTATAGAGAACATAGAAGCATCACAATAACCTAAGAGAGTTGAGATTGTATGAGAAGCATGGGACCAAGCATCAAGGCCATGAAGTGATCATCTATTTAATTGGGTATGAGATGATTTGGGTCACTTTATAGATCATCAATTGTCACCTAATGAAAAATTCTACCAAAGATGAATGTTCTCTCGACACTTTGTCGATTTTATATTTTTGTATTCAAGTTGTACACCTAAACTAATGCAGCTTCCTAGTGAACAAGTTAATGGCTCCCTACATAGATTCCATGTCATTGGTGTTGCTTTTACTTATGGATACCTATTCTTTGCATTTTCCATGTTCAAATGGAAAATCCCATTGGGATAGTAGCTTCAATATATTAATGGATGAATAATTTTTGTAGTACAATATGAACCCTATATGTGGTTCCATGAGGATGATTAAAACATTGCTTTCAGGCTTCAATGATAAATTTCTTTCCAAGTGGTATGACAGGATGATAGTCTCCACCACAACCACCATTCGAGTGGCCAAGTTCCTTTTGGGTGTGCATGGAGATAATATTTCATTTGGAATATAAAAATATAACACATATGTGTGACACTAAGCAATAAACAAATATAAGTTCAAGGATTTATCCTTACCTTTCTAACTTAGTGAGAAAGTGTTGGACATTGAAGTTGTCTCCTAGTTGGATCTCTATAGGTCTAGGTTAGCCACCAGTATAGTTTATATTTTACTAGAATTGTTAGCGCATCCTCGAGGTAGAGAAAAGGGGAAACAAACAGTCCCTAAAGAAGAGGTGCATAGAAGAAAAAGGAGGTTGAGTCTAGTTTTGATTTGGTTCCAGAGGATATCGCATAAGATTCTACTAGTCCTACTTCAAATTTATGTGAATCTACATGGAGTTGCATCCCTCTGGTATTATATAACAAGACCCTACATGATGCTACTTTCTCCTACCAATATTTGAAGTATTCCTTGGGATATTTTTAAAACTTCCTACATGGTGATAGATCATAAAAGAACCAAACATTGTGTATCCACTTAGTGTTACGGTACCTTCCATTCCATCTAATCCACCAATGATCCACTATTCAATGTTTTAGTTGACTATAAGTAGTTGCAAGTGAGGCCATGTATACAAATTTGGTGGATTTTGTAGTGAAGAAAGTATTGTCTTCTATAAAAAAAAAAACCAAATACTTCTAGTAGTATGAAGAAATGAATGCCTCTTCCATTACCTTGGTTCATATTGAAAATTGAAAATATTTAAATTCCCTTTCTATATTTATAGGTGTCCTCATTAAGCATGGAGTGTAGGACATTGCGAACCATTCCCCTTCTCAAGAAGATGCACAGATGTTTGATGATGTAGTAAAAACCAGACATGGAGACTTATAGGAGAGTGCACTAGTGGGTATCAAAGGTTTCAATGCAGGTTGTAGGATGTCTATTTTTGGTGATAGTGAGGATCTAAATTGCTACTCCATGACATATCACACCCACTACCATCACTATTAAACTTCCCTCCCTTATAGATCATTTATCAACTATGGTACAAATTATGCAATCGACACAAGACCCTACTTATTTTTAGGCTACATTGAGGTTTTTCTAAGAGAATACCTATGTTACACCCTATTTGATTGATGCCACATAAGATAGAGTTCTATAGACCTTAAGAATATTGAAATTTAACCTAGATTCAAAAGTATATATATCATCATGGTTGGAACATTCTATTGCTATTGAGTTAGCATTGAATTGGCACCAACCTTGAGGTCCTTGACTTGGTGTGTTAGGGAAAACAACTAATGTGTAGAGTTTGTATACTCTAAATTTACTACGAATGGCTCACCTCACCATATAGGAAATCATAGAGAGATATGTTTCGCTAAGTAGAGTCTTGAGGATCTTCAACAAGCTCACCAATAGCTGGACTTCTAATGGGATGGGGTAAATTTCGACATAAACATATAGATAAAACAAAGGTAGAATGTGGAGCACAAGTTGGGGATGGTGTAAGTTCATTTGGAGAACCTTTGTCTTAAGTTGAAGCAGGTAGAACCAAATTTAGAAGCTTTTGTGCTAGATTATCCACAAGTTACGGTGTAGGACACTCTATGTTTTTCTTGAGGTCACTACACCAACAAATCTTAATTTTGTAGGATGAATTAAATATTGAGCGCATTGATGGTGACAGACACTAATAGGGGATCATGAATAGGTATCTCCCTCATTGTCAAAGGATAGAGTGCCTCAACACAATTGTAGTGAGCCATGGGGGAGAGCAAGTTCACATACAACATAGCTTAGGTTTAGATGGGACTCCTTTAGTAGCATTAGGATATTACTGAAGAGTCGTGGAACATAATTAGGTATATTATAAATGAATCCTACTAACCCTCTAGATTGAGTAGGTAAATTCAATGAGATCCAAGTATTTGATGATCAACTAGCAACCCTACCTGATGATGTTCTTTTTAGTAAGACTTGTTTGAGAGAATTTGGACGAGTTGTGCAGACTCTTTATTGAATTACACAACTGGATTCATTTGAAGACTGAGAATGGAAGGTTGTTTTCCAGATCTATCTCCCATAGACAAATAGTGAAAGGGATTAATCCTTTAATGCGAGGGTGTCGATTTTATTGGGGAAATGGAACAACAAATTGGAAACATTCATTAAACTCTAATATCATGTGATAACATGGGTGCTAGAGTTGGCCCCTTTGTTTGAAGGGAATACACAAGAATATAGCACAACAAAGCAACATAGTTGACTTGAGCACAAGACAATGGGTGTGGTTCAAGCTTGTTGGTCCATTCATTTTTGTATGTTGCATAGAGTGGAAAGAGGGAAGACAACATGAAACTTATCTAGCCTTGGTTGTACCATGTGGAGCCAAAGTTAATTGCACGGAATATGCAGAAGACCCTCTATTTTGTGGCTTATTTTGGCTACTAATTGTGTTATGTAATGGATTTCATTTATGAAGATGACCAGGTTATTTAGATTTAGGGTTTTGGGCAAAGTGAAGGTTAATCACTAGGAATAATGCATAAGTAGGCCTTTAAGACTATGAATAGTGGTTATTGGCTTGATTGTTAACTAGCTAAGTATTGTTATAATTGTACTATTATTGCATAATAGGTTTTGTAGTGCTATAATTCTATTGTAGTGATCACGAGTAATCGTGTTGTGAGTGAAAATATGTATTGGATTTATGGGCTAGAATGGAGTAGCTCCCCGAAGCAATTTTCAAATTGTGTTAGCTTGCATATTTTACATAGATTATTGATATGTTAATAACTTGTTTTACTTTTTATTAGTTTAGATTTTTTTGCATGATATAAATTTGAATATGATATGAGTGTTAAAGAGTGCATATCACTAGTATAGATTTTATAGTTAATAAATATTAAGAACTTACCTCTCTATCTTTGGTCTTAGCACATGTTTGGGGTGAGACATTTCTCTCATAGGGATCTAAGATCCCAACATTAAACTATCCCTAAACATTGGTGAACACATAAACAAACCCTAGCTTCTAAATAAAACCAATCATAATCTATTGAAAATTGATATATAGAATATAGTTTTTTTCTTCCAAATAAAACCAATTATAATCTATTAAAAATTAATAAATATAATGTAATTTTTATCTTAAAAAATCATTAAATTATATAATCTATATATATCTTTTTTTTCTTTTTCTTATCTAAAATACATTAAATATATATACATATATTTATCTTTTTAAGTTAAAGTAATTTATATATACTTCCACATATACGCACATATTTTATTATTAAAATTATTTTGTTTAATTTAATATATTATATATATACTTGGCCCTGAGCACACTCACACTAAAGTGAGCGATCTTATTCGACTTCAGAAAAAGATGAAACCACATGCTAAGATGTGTTTTACAGTGTAACTTAAAATTTTGTTGGATGATTCGAATGTTTCTTTATGTTAATACTCTAAACAATTATTTTGCATTTGCTTAAAAGATCCACACTGAAGTGGGTTCATGACAGGGAAGTTTTGATACATCTCGCTAGTCTGCTTAAGAGGCCACCATTCCCTTTATATTAATCCAATTTTCGCCAACCGACCAACAACCGGATGAGAGAAATCTGGAGATCATAACAAATTCAGGACAACAAAATATTATTTGCTGATGGCATGTCTTTAGTTTCCATATCGTTATCATCATTACTTGCTTTGTTCAGCCACATGTATCATTAAGCATATCTCTTTCAACATGGCATCCAATGATTCTATTGTTTAACATCTCCATACTTTGTTACTACTAATAATGTCGATACAGAGCCGCATAAAGCAAGAGAATTAAAGAAAAAAAAAAAGTGAATTTGTTTGTGCAATTATCTCTGACCAGAGATCAGAACGAATCGTAAAATCACGGAGGTTTAGGGTTATGAATGGATGGTATCGTATGGTTCACCAAATATTTTAATACTTTGCTGCTGTCGTTACCAACATAATAAAGACAATAGAGGCCTGCATAAAAAGTATGAATACATTTTGTGGAAAATTATCTGTGACAAGAGATCATAACTAATCGTAAGAGTCACAGAGGATTAACCTGGGTTGAGTTAAATTATGTTGTTTTTTTATTGGATAAATAGATTTGTAATGATGTTGTTTAACTGTTTTAAGTAGATCCAATAATTTCTGATTAAATTTTGGACAAAATTAAATAGAAAATATATTATCTTAAAAATTCGTCCAACCATATCTATCTCTAAATCTTTCTATAAAGTTTGCTTTTGATAGCCTCATGCTTTATAAATTCCAGTTCTTTACCACATGCACAAAAATAATAGATTTCTCATCCTTAACATCTAAAATCTAGATAATATTTGTTGTAATTCAAAATATTTATTTTTAATAGAAAATTAGATAATTATTTGAAAAATTACACCAATATGAGTCAACTAATTCTTGCATAAGTAAGGGAATATTTCTTCACTCAAACACACAACAATTCCTAGAGAAAATTCCAGAAGATATAAAGAAATATATTGATCAAGTTGCACATGAATAATATAATGAAATATGAACAATTTATGTCAAATCTAATGAAAGGTGGTTGAACCAATGTATCTGCATGGGTTAACAAATGGAAGAATACTTACATGAAGAGAAAGTTTTAGAACAATGAATTTATGTGGAGAATGTGGAAAGAAGGTTCTACGATGAATTTCATGATAGTTTTCCTTGCATAGTACCAACATTCTTACACAAGTTCCTAATTGATAAGGGTGTTGGTCACATTGTCAAAGAAACACTTCCTTTGAGAAATATAATCAATTCCAATTCAAATAAAAATCACTATGATCGATTCTAATTCAAATAAAGAAAAATCAAGAGGACTATGAGAAATTTTGAAATGTTGATTTCAACAATAAACCATAAGTATGGGAATACATTTTTTAAAAATGGACATGACTATCAATATTTCCATTTTCGATCGAGAGTAAAACTAAGGTCATTGATTGGGAGGTGGGGTAAATTATGGTGAGATTCCCTAATCTTAGTAAAACCCTAAGAAACCCACACTAAATAATATGTAGTAAGGATGATAAGAAGAGGGAAGACATTGACTTAAAAAAGGGGGAATATACATTGGATGAAGAAATAAAGAAAGTGACTGCAATAATAATGTTTAAAGGGGAAAAATATAGAGAAGGGATGAGATACACAATGCTATGGATCCTTGTTGATACATAAGAGAAATAGGTCCTTAGGAATGATCATTCACTGGATCCTTAATCCTATCTGAGTTCGATGTTGATCAATTGTATTTGAAAAGTGGAACTAGCTCCAATGTTTCTTGGGTTGCATGAAGAGTTGTAGTTGGTAGATTTTAGTGTTGCTTCCATTCAACTGGTAGAGAATAGTGAGAATATCAACGTTGATGAGTGAGGACCAATGTTATATATATTGCCAACTCAAATAAAGAAATTCCCACAACTAGGTAATTCATCCAACAATTCCTACAAATATATTCTATTTTTTTCTTTAGTATAGCATTGACTAGACGATCAAGGAAACATTATTCATAGACTTTGAATTCAAATACCCTAGTATCAAGGAAATTGGATAAATTCCAAAGAAGGAAACAATGATATACTCATGTATATTAGGGATATCATAGTGGTTCCCCCCATGGTGAATTATTATTAAGGAAACAATGATATACTCATGTATATTAGGGATATCATAGTGGTGCCCCCCATGGTGAATTATTATTAAAGAAGAACAAAAAATATCAACTGAGGGTTGTGATGAAGAGACACGAACATAGATAAGTGGTTTCATCAAGTATATAGATCAACCTTGTCAAATGGAGGTAGTCCCACATCTAGTTGAACTAGCGTTAGTCAACGCAAATAGTAATATGCGGTCGTTGAATTCAATTGGACAATCAATGCAGTCGACCCCACTGATAAATCCTTTGTCGATGTTGAAACCCCTTTTAACAAACAAAATGTTGTTGAAAATATGAAAATATAGGTTAGCATTGATGGCATTAGTACTGATGTCAAATATATGAGAGACATTGTTGTTGGTTGGCATTGAAAAATAACAATGTGAAATAAGGCACTCTGTTACTACAGTGCAACAAGCCTTGCCAATAATAGTGTCAATAGGAAGATATACTTTTATGCTATTCATGGACAAAGAAAAGGATGTTCCTCTCTTGATGTTGAAACCCCTTTTAACAAAAAAAATGTTGTTGGCAATATGGAAATGTAGGTTAGCATTGATGGCATTAGTACTAATGTCAAATATATGAGAGACATTGTTGTTGGTTGGCATTGAAAAATGACAATGTGCATTAAGGCACTCTATTACTACAGTGCAACAAGCCCTGTCAATAATAGTGTCAATAGGAAGAGACACTTTTATGGTAATCATGGACAAAGAAAAAGATGTTGAAACCGTCAAATCACACCATCCACAAGATTACAGTGTAGAAGAGTTTGAGTGTAATCAGCCAATAGACTTGAACAAGAAATAAGACATAGTAGATGACTCTGATGGAAGAGTTGTTGTTAATGCAAGGGATGTATGTGGCATACAAGAACATGAAAGAAGAAAGAATAGATGATTGTGATGACATAGTTGTTGTTAATACAAGGGATGTATGTGGCATACAATAACATGAATTCATGCAGAGGAACAAATCAATGTTTTGAAATTACATCAGATATGGAAAGACAAATGTGTTCATCCAATTTCTAATCAAGTGTTTTTGGTAACATATGATGATGGGGTGCCACTTATTTGATTTATAATTAAAGGGAAAAGGAGTTTAATCTCTATAATGCTTCCAAATGTTCTGTTAAAAAAAGTTGATGTAAGTTGGAGTATTCCTGCAATTGCTACAACAACAATTATAATAACTCGGCCTAGAAAAAGGATATGGGGGATCAACCACTTTGATATGCTTATCTTAACCCTATATGGTGACCTTTCCTTATATGTGGGGCACCATTGTCTCTGTCAGTATATATTTCCCTGCTTAAATATCTAACAATGCAAGATACATCTCTGAATCAAAGGTGCAGGGCCATAAGTGTGGAGGTGATAGAGGCAAAAGTGGAAATAGTGGGAATATCTGATACAATTCGAGGTTGGTTGAACATGATAACTATTTCTGGATAGGTCTTGACGTTTTCTTTGAGGGATGCTCTGATTTCCATGATTACAGAAGATTGTATCAATACTCTTGTAGAAGGAATTAACCCTGAATTGTTTAAACATTTCCAGAAATCATTCTGGAGTCATGAGAGTTCTATGCCATTATCTAGCTTGGGATTCAAATTTATGTTGAATGGGATACCTTTTCCAGTATGATAATGGGGTGGATAAGAAATGTGAATTCTGCATATTTAAAACAAGAGGAGGTCAAGAAAAACTCATCTTAGGAGTTTTCGTTGTGCAGTAAAATGCATAAGAATTACTTGAGAGGGATCATCAATTATGGAAGTGAAAATATGATGAGGATTCCTACCAATTATGGAGGAGAAGATGTTTTTCTTCCTTTATGAATTCAATCGTTGGTGGAGTTGTCTCTGAGAGAAAGAAGTGTTGAACACCGCCCTAGATGCTATTATTATTTCACATGGAAGAGAGGCACATTGTGGGGTTCGACCAGTGAGGAGAGTCAGTAGCCATCAGATCGAGCAATGAATGGTGAGGATTAAATCCTGTAGTGGGATTTATCTCACATTGAAAGTGAGAAAAACGTTATAGTGGTTTATAACCATGGCTCTCTCCATAGCATATCGACGTGTAGTGGAAGGGTATGGTGGGGGCTCTAGGTGCTTGGACTTCACATGAAGATCACCAGCCTGGAGCCCGTGATGACCTGTCAATCCCCCTACCTTTTGGTCAAATCAACAATAACCGTTGGAAAAATATTTTTTTATATAAATATACAAGATGTTGATCATATGGGTGATCATTGGATTAAGGTTTGTTTGCTAATTCGGTTGGTAGAACCAACGATGAGAATGCCATTTTTATATAAATATTTGGCATAATTCCAAGTCTCGAGGATCACCATGTTTAGTGAAACCATGCACATGTAGAATGAGATCCACTAATTGCAAAGGAAATTAAAACTAAAGTTTATGAAGATGAAGAACCACCTTTAAATGAAGACGATGACGATGATGAATTTGATGATATTGAACAGGGAGGAGATGAACCAAATAAAAATGATTTATCTCTTACTCAGTTTGAGAAGGTTACAAGAACCAAAAGCAGATGGAAATGTACACTGAAGGATGGAATGATGCATTTGAACATCAGAGACATTCGTTTTTCCAAGGAAAATACTGAGTTTGACTTCTAAGGTTTCTCCAAGGATGGAAGTGTAGGAAGTGTGCATAGTTCACATGAATATGTTATTGCGGGTTGCTAAACATGATTTCTATTTGTGTCAGTTGGGTTTACAATTCTTTGAGAAACCCTGCACAAAACCAAAATGACAAAGATCAAATCAAGGTGGATCGTATGAAGAAATAGCAGAGACTATCAAATATCCACCACAACTATCAAAAGGATCACATGTTGCCACTATCATATGTTCTCCAAAACAGTTAAAACCCTGCAATAACACAAAGAACAATAAGTTTCGCAAAAACAAAAAAGGACATAGTTAGATTGAATATTTGTTAAAATCATTCTTTCATTAAAAATGGAATTAAATTAAAGAAGACATCAAAAGCTAAAGGTAAAGATTGAAGAGATGCGTTGTTTAAAAAAAAACATGACTGTGTTATTTAAAAAGGTAATTATGTAATAGACAAAGAGGTGTGATGATTCATGAAAGGGTGTGAATTCCCATGAAGAGTTATGATGAAG
>SNQJ01S0012831.1:148005-162361 GCA_010110895.2 Picea sitchensis
TTTCATTGATTTCTCAACTAAATTCCCTGGGCTCATCGCTGGATGGATGCCACACCTTGAATTGGTTAATTATGACTTTTACCTCTGTGAATTGTGTAAAATCGTATCTTCAAACTATGTAAATTCGTTGTTATTACCCTTAACTCTGTGAACAGTTTTATGTAATGGCTATATGGACATTTCCTCTACAAATCGTATTTGTGTTTTCATTGAAATTACTTCTGCAAATGGTTTTCATGTGAAGGCTGTAATAATTAATAACTCTGCAAAATTGTTTTTATGCAAAGGCTAAATTAAAATAACTCTGCGATTGTTTTATGTAATGGTCGTATGGATATTACCTCTGCAAATCGTATTTGTGTTTTTTTTTAAATTACTTTTGCAAATGGTTTTATGTGAAGGCTGTATTAATAAATAACTCTGCGATTTTTTTTTTATGCAAAGGCTAAATTAAAATAACTCTGCGATTGTTTTATGTAATGGCCATATGGACATTTCCTCTGCAAATCATATTTGTGTTTCCGTTGAAATTACTTCTGTAAATGGTTTTAATGTGAAGGTTGTATTAATAAATAACTCTGCAAAATTGTTTTTATGCAAAGGCTGAATTAAAATAACTCTTTGATTGTTATATGAAATGGTTGTATGGACATCTCCTCGGCAAAATCGCATTGGTGTATCTGTTGTATTTACTTCTGCATAAATGTTTTGTGTAATGGATGTATAATCCTTCCTCAACAAATCGTATCTCTGTAATGGTGGTTGTAATACAACTCTACAATATGGTATTTATGTAATGGCCATATTTTTTTTCAACTTTGTTTCCTCCTTCTGAAATTGGTATGACAACCTATGTTTCTTAGAGGTGAACAATCATGCACCTAGTAGACCAAACACACTCGAAGATTTTTAGCTCTTGTCGAAATCTTAGGTGAATCTGCCATTTGCATTTCCTGACAGCGAAATTTCATTGACGTCGTTAACTTAACTAGGGTACCGTGTGGAATTCCTTGTACCCTTGGAATTTTCTTGGATCACATGCACATCTCCAAAACCGTTGTGTTAGCCTTAGAGCCGTGGGAGGCTTGCATTTATCCTCTACAACCCGAAATTCTTTGTTGGGTCATTTCCCCCTGGGTAAGGAAGACTAGTTCGACGCACCTTCATGCATTCAAATCCCATTCTGAGTTGGACATGAAGTTAGTGGAAATCAACTTCATTCGAAATACAATGTAGGTGCAGGGACCGAACACTTATTTGATAACTGGAGTCCCGATAGGACTGCGAAACTTCCTGGCAATGATGTCCTTCCTCTTTGATTTCGGCTTGATTTTAGGAAATAACAGTTGCATTATATAACCATTATTACTTGATGCTTTAATTAAATAATCTTTTCCTTCAAATCAAATTTTGGAGCAACATTCTAATTTAAAAGGGTTATTTTCAATGTTTTCACTATTTTCAAATCTATGTGATGAGGAATTTCATAAATATCTTCAAAATATTTTAAATTATATGACGAAAAATTTCATAAAGTTTCAAATATTCCTAAAGTCAAGTCATGATGTAATCCACGATTGATCATAAAGATCAATTTAAGTAGAGATTCAAAATATCAATTACAACATAGTTTTAATGTTTTATTTATAGTCATTGTTAAATACAAAACCTCAATTATTCTTACACTATGTTTGCACCTTCTCTTGGGTTGTGAGTAGTGCCAAGGATTTTCACACCCACCTTGAAGTAGATGTGATGCAACACGATAATACTAATTAATCACAACGTTCAAGCAACACCCACTTTAACTTCTAATACATTTGACAACATATGTGCAATATAAGTATGTTTGACACCCTAACTTTTACTTTGTTTGTTGAGATGTATATTTTTGAAGTAATACAAGTCATGTTATTGTTATTTGCTTAAAATTTAAACTTAAAATTAAAAGGAAACGTGTTATATTAAATAGTGAAATAGTTAAATTTAAAAAATTTATTTTCATTTAGATTGTAAAATTAAAAGGAAACTGGTTGTAAACAGTGAAATAGTTAAAATTCAAAAAAAAAATCACATAAGCATTCTGCGAAGCTTGACATCGTAATGAAATGGGAGGTTCTTACACTTCCCTTCCACCTAAGCCATAAATTTCCACTACTCTTATCTGATCCACCATTTGATTTTCTAGTCAATTATAGGTAGTTGTAGGTGATTCCTTGTATACAAAGTGGGTGGATTTTGTAGTGAAGAAAGGATTATCTTCTATATTGGATACACCCAAATCCTTCTAGGAGTATGAAGAGAATAAGGCCCCTGCCATTTTATTGGCTCATATTGAGGATAGTGCTTTAGATTCCCTTGTTGGAATTTTGGGTTTCCCCACTAAGCATGAAGTTAAATACATTGCAATCCATCCCTATTCTTAAGAACATTCACAAATATCTAATGATGCAACATACACCACACATATCAAATTACAATAGAGTGCACAAGTGGGTATCAATGGTTTCAATGTAGGTTTCAAAATGGCTAGCTTTGGTGATAATGAGGATCCAAATTGCTACTCCCCAGGTTTGAATTCTTTTCTTGTAAATGTATTGAAAAAAGAGGAGGATACGTTAATGGAGGAGGTTGAAGAAGAAGTGAAGGAGTCGACCTCTACTTGATGACAGATCACTCCTACTATCACCACGTATACATTTTCCTCCCCTCTCGATCAATTATGCTACATATTATATTAAAAACATAATGGAACACATATATAAATATAGAGAGTACAACAATATATTGAAACCCAAATTATATTAATGAATAAAATAGTAGAATATTGTAAAACACAAATTGGCTAGAATGGTGGTATCTTATCTCTGAAGAGAAACAGATGTCGACTATGGTCATTCACAAAAAGATGATTAATAAGAGGCTAAAAATGGAATTCCTTGATGAATCCTAAATAACAAAGAGGAGAAAAATCTAAACATGAAAACCCTAACCCTAGAAGATGAAACGCCAAAAGTATTGTGGGCCCCAAGGTGGTTAGTTGATACATCAACTTCATGGGGGAACAACTTTTTCATATGATCTATATTTGGGGTGCAAGATATCTCATTGGAAAGAACTATACAAGGATTACAACTTTTGGTTCATGTTGATGGAAACCTCTGGCCCCTGATTGTTCAAAAAAAACTGTTTAGGGACTCAAAATGGCCACAGAAGTTTTGGGCCCAAAAAACCATATAAAAACTGCCATTGATTTAGTGGAAGAGTTGGGTGGCTACCGATATCCACTTGGATCATTCCTCCCCCCTTAGGAAGAAATGATCTCCATTGTGTCTGGTTCGCTCATTAGATGGGGAAACTTATGCTAATTTTGGATCCTAGTGAGCCACTTGCCTTGGTGAAGAAGCTTCCCTACTTTGATGATCCCTTAGAGATGTATGTTAAATTGGAGGGTGCCTTTCATTTTTGTGTACATGATTCAATCAACGGTAGCATTCTCGAGGCAATTAGGGCTGATTTTTGTAGGGGCTAAGTGCTCAGCTTCCTGTGAGGTGCCCAAGAGAGGTGGAAAATATGGGAAATGGATATCCACATTAAATACTCGATGTGGGATAAGGAATGGGGGAATACTTAATTCAAAATCATTCTCACCTACAACCTTGGTGATGGTGTAACTCCCATATCGAAGTGGGTGAAACTTGCGATGGGGTCCTACAAGGAGCTCTTTCTGCAAATGTAACCAGACCTTATCACCAACCTAAAAATTTTATGGAGCTCGATGTTGGTCATGTCATTTCTTGTACTTGACATTGTCTTTCTGCAATATGACATGGAATTTTTGGTTGATGCACTGAATCCATTCATCAAATTTTTCTTCCTTATTAGCCTCAATTTGAGCATGGGAAAGTATTCATGTGTGGATGCAATGGGAAGAGATACATCAATTGAGGCTAATAGTTCAAACCCCAAGCACACTTGTAAAGCGATATGGCCAATACAACTATGAAGGGCTCAATTGTAGATATGATAAACATAAATAATACTCCCATCCTAGGTGCATGGATGCTTAGAGTTGTACATTATTTTGATATACACAATCAACCTATTGACTACCTTTTTTGCATTAGTTTGGGGATGGAAGGAAATTTATTTGGTGATCTTGGTGTCCATCAATGACCATAGACTAGACCAAAATGTACTCAAGAACATGCTATCATTATCTAAAATAATATTCTGTGGTAGCCCAAAATGAACCCAAACACACTCGAGGAAGAGCTTAGTAGTGGCCTTGACTATGATACTCTTCTTACAAGGTGTTAAAAAGACCATCTTATATAATCGATCAATGACTAGGAAGACACAGCCATTACCATGATTGGTTGAAGTTAGAATAGACATGTACCCCATGGAGACAAACTCCCAAGGCCTATAAAGAGTAGGCAGAGAGGTGTACAACCCATATTTGTTAATGAAATATTTGACGATGGCGTAGGAAGTACATGATTTGATATACTTCCTACATCTTGTCGAAGCTTTGACCAATAAAAATACTTTTGCAACGTTATCATTGTCTTTTCCATGCCAAAGTTTACTTCCACCCAATTGTAATGAGATTCCTAAATCAGCTTCGCATGCTTTCTTGAAGGAACACATAGGTGTCCCAAATGGCATAGTAGTCCATTCTTGATATGAAAGTATAGAATTGATTTTTCTTCTCTCAATGTATGATAGGTAGCAGTGAAGTCAGAGTCACTGTGGTATAATTTTGGGCACTTGTAGGTCTCATTCCCACAAGAGTTAATAATTTTGGCTAGTGTGAAAATCAGGGGTCGAATCAGGTAGTCTACAACATGCTTGGTGCTTCCCTTCTTGTACTTGATTTTCAAGTGGAATTTATGGAAGTATGTGGACCAATTATGATGATATTCATTCTGTAACTTTCCTTGTGCCTGCATGAATTGTAGAGGCCTTTGATCAATGTGGATGATTTTTATCTTTCCTAGAATAGAATGTTTCCACTCTCTGCATGCTTTCAAAATGGATTACATATCTTTTTCATAGGTAGGATATCTACAAACAACATTAGATATTATTTCATTGTGATAGGTCACCAGATGTCCCTGCTAAGTGAGGACTGCATCGATAGCATAGTTAGAGGCATCTATCTCAATATCAAATATAAGTTGAAATTCTAGTAGGATGAGGACCATCGTGGCATAGAAGCTATGATTCATATATTGGAATGATTTATTCTATGATTCAAACTAGGAAAACTTGTCTTTATCTCCATCCTTGGTCACTTCACTTAAGGGCCAAGTGATATGAGAGAATCCCAACACGAACCTACAATATAATTTGGTGAGGCGCAAGAGTCTACAAATCTCCGTCATAGTCTTCAGGGATGACCATTCATACATGAATTAGATCTTTTATAGGTCCACATGTAGCCCATGTTCATCCACATTGTATCCCAGGTATTGAATTTTTTGCATACCGAATAAGAATTTATCCATATTTTCTTATAGCTTGTGTTGTTGCAAGGTGCTCAAGACCCGATGGATGTGTTGTAGATGTTTTTCCTGGGTCCAAATGAATATGACGATGTCATCCAAATATATGACTTTAAAATATTTTTTTAATGATCGTAAGATATCTTCCATCATCCTCATGCATGTTGTTAGAGAATTAGTCAAGTCAAAAGGCATGACCAACCATTCAAAAAAACCTTCTTTATATTTGAAGGTTGTTTTCCATACATTGGTTTGTTCTATAGGAACTTGGTGGTAGTCAGACTTGAGATCAATATTAATAAAGAAATTAGCACCATTAAGTTGATCAAGAATATCATCAATTTGGGGAATCATGTATCAGTTCTTGACAATGATCTTGTTCGAGGATACATAATCAATGCAAAGTCTCCATGTCCCATCCTTCTTCTGTACCAATACAATTGGGCTCCCATAAGGCAAGGATCTCGATCTAATGTGGCCCTTACAGATGAGCTCATGAATCTAATGATTTATTTCCTCATTCTCTAGAAGGGGATTCCTTATATTTGATCATTGGGTAAGGGTGCACTATGTATCAAGTCAATGGAATGTCTTAACCAACAATGTAGAGGCACCCTAGTAGGTGAAGTCAATATATGTCTATATTTTGTTACAACCTTGTCCACTTGCTTCTTCTATGTAGAGAGATCCTGTGCAAAGGTTGTGATAGTCATAGCGACCTTTCATTCACCTTTAGACTAGACCATGAACAAGACAAAATTTACAGTTTGAGATATTACCTACCGATATAGTTTTTCCAAGATCAATGAAAATGTAGTAGTTGGAACTACCTTTAGTACCCTATAGGAATGACCTCCCAAAGTAAAAATGACACTATGGGGAAGGGACTAATAAACACCATGAATATTCCACATATAAGGCTTTCCTAAAATAACATCACAAACTTTGAGTGGGGAAACATCACACAATACCTCATATTTGAAGGGATTGATGTCATAAGATAGGTGGCACTGGTAGTTGATGTGAAGGTCTCATCCCTAGCTCAATCAACCAATGGTGTATGCTTGAGGGTGTGGAATTGTCACCGACTCCAGTCTCTCGATGAGCTCAACTAATATTAGGTTCTTATGGATCTTTCTATCAATAATGAAATGTAGTGGGGTCCCCTTCACCCATGTTTGTGAATGAAAGAGTCACTCCCCCTCCTCAAGATCCTTTGAATTGTTTGCTTGGATCTTTTTGGTTTTGATGGTAGAAATGGGTTCTACATCGATGATCTACTTTGCTTGCTCTGAATCAAAGTTCAATTCTGGGTCCAAATCCTTTTCTTTAAGCTTGACCAATAATGATTTTTTTGAGTGGCATTCATCAATGTTCTTCCAAGGGAGTTTTTGGAACTCACGCCACTTTCCAGTTTCCTTCTTCATCTTCCCATTACCCTTATTTTCTTATGGCTTGGAATGTTCGTCTTGAGGTCTGATTTCCTTGAGTTCTCCCTTTTTCTGTGACCTAGGGACACCTTTATCATACATATGTTGTTTCATATTTGTAGACCTGAACTCCCACTTATTTTTCTACTTCAATTTCTAGTCGCTTTTGAGAACATATCAATAAGTGGCTCCTAGTGAGGATATGTCTAAGAAATCCATCTATGTTTCTATGTACCTACGTAGGCCACTATGGTACTTCAAAAATAGGTGTTACTCAGAGTCTCTTATACTCATATTTGAGTGAAAGGTATGGAATATGTTAGTGTACTCTAGCACCGAATCGTCTCTCTCCTAATGCAAAATCATCCATCTTTTGTATTGGTCATCATAGTTTCCAACACGGTATAATGTCTCCTTGAGGGAATCAAAAAAGGATTCCCAAGTGGGTCCTCTCCTAAATTTCATAGACGCATATTCATTGTTCCTCTCCCAGTAAATTTCCCACCAATATTTGACATGGGCAAGGGCTTTAAAGAGCATGAAGGAGATAGTTTCGATCTCAAATTTTTTTTGAACAAATTAATAACAATATAATATATTTAACCATTTCTCCAAAGCATACACATATATCTAGCCTTCAAATAAATGGATATCAAAGTTAAATTGTACCTTGAAGGGTGTCACACGTCTAAAATAAATTCTTGTTGAAGGTTCCTCGCCCACCGTCGGTAATCGTCGAAGGATCTGGGCGAATTTTTCCATCATCTTGTTTCGATGTCGTGCGAGGTCTTCCTCAAGAAAAATCTTGATAGGATATAGTTCTTCATCATCTCTCTTTTCTTCTTCCATCAGAATATTCTTAAGCTAGTGAGAGCGGTCATCCCCATGTGTAACTAGCTCGAGATCCAACTCTTTATACCCTGATCTCATTGGGGATATGCACCGAGAAATAACAAGGAGAATATTTTTATGATACCATTGATCCGAATTATATTGAGAACGAAATGGAACACAGATAAAAATATAGAGAGTACAATAGTATATTGAAACCCCACTTTTATTAATGAATAGGATAGTAGAATATTGTAGAACACAAACTGGCTAGAATGGTGGTAGCTTATCTTTGAAGAGAAAGATATGTTGGCTACCCTCATTCACAAAATGATGATTACAAAGAGGCCGAAAAGGGAATTTTATCATGAAGCCTAAAAAACAAAGAGGGAAAAAAACTAAACATTAAAACCATGACCCTAGAAGATGAAATTCCAAAAGTATAGTAGGCCTTGAGGTGGTTAGTTGATACATCAACTTCCTAGGGGAAAAACTTTTGCATACAATCTCTATTTGGGGCATGCGATACCTCGTTGGAAAGAACTGTAAGAGGATTACATTAATTTGATGCATCTATGGCATGTCGATGACAACCTCTAGCCCCCTGGATATCCAAAAAACATTGTTTAAGGCCTCAAAATGGCCCCAAAGGTTTGGGACCCAAAAAAATGTAGAAAAGTTACCAAGAAGATAGAGGACCATTGAGTTAGTGGAAGAGGTGGGTGGCCACCAATATCCACCTAGATCAAATTATCAGTTATATCATAGATTGGGAAATTGACACAAGACCCTACTTATTTTTAGGTTATGTTGAGGGTTTGTTGAGAGAATATAGATGTTGCAGCCTACTTGATTCATTCCAGACAAGAGACAATCCTCTAGACCTTCATAATATCACAGGTTAACCTAGATACATAAGTAGATACACTATCATGGTTTGAACATTATATTGCTAATGGGTTATCATTGAATCGATGCCAACCTTGGGGTCCTTGATCTAGTGCATTATGGAAAGTAATTGATGTGCATAGTTGGTCTACTCTAGATTTGGTATGAATGGCTTGCTTCGCCAAAGAGGAAGTTGTATAGAGAGTTGATCCACTGAGAAAAGTTGCGAGGAGCTTCAACAAGCTCTTTGAAAACTACAAATATAGTGGGATGGGGTCACTATGGACATAGATATGTAGATACAAGCGACATATCATGTGGAACACAAGTTGGATGTTATGCCAGTTATCTTGAGAACCTTTGGCTCAAGTTGAAGCATGTAGACCTAGAGTTAGAAGCTTTTGTGCCAAATTTCACACAAGTCGCAATGTTGGATTCCATGTGTTTTTCTTGAGGATATTGCACCAAAAAAACTTAACATTGTAGGATTAATTAAATATTGAGTTCATTGACTATGACTAACGCCTATGGGAGCTCATGGATAGGTAGCTCCCCTCATTGTCGAAGGATAGATTACCCGAGAACAATTGCAGAGAGCCATAGAGGAGAGAAAGATGATATACAACACTATTTAATATTGGATGGGACTCCTTTAGTAGCATGAGAAACTTATTGAAGAGTAATTGTGGGACATAATCAGGTAGATGGTCAATAAATCCCACTAACCCTCTAGATTAAGTAGCTAAGTTCAATGAGATCTAGGTGCTCAATGATCAACTAGCAACCTTACGTGATATTATGCTCATTAATAAGAATGGTTTGAGAGAATTTGGACTAGTTTTGTAGGATGATTATTTCGAGTTATGACAATTGGAGTCATTTAAAGATTGAAAGTGGTAGGTATTTTTACAGATGAAGCCTCTAGATCCATATAGCGAGAGAGCTTAGCCTTTAATGCTAGGGATTTAATTTTGGGGGGGAAATGGAACAAGTTGAAAACATTGATTGAATTGTGAGCTTATGTCATAGCATGGGCTCCATAGTTGTATCCTTCATTTCAAGGGAATACAAAATAATAGAGGACAACAAAGAAGTAGAGTTGACTCAAGGGAACATCAACTAGTGTGGCATGGCCTTGTTGCCCCCTTCATTTTTGGATGATGCATAGAGTGGAAATAAGGAAGACAACATGACACTTAGATAGACTTGGGTACGCCATATGGATCCAAAGTTATTTTCCCAGGAAGATGGAGAAGACCCTCTAGTTTGCGACTTAGTTTGGCTAGTAACTATGTTATGTAATGGACAATATTTATGAAGATGTCTAGGTTATTTAGATTTAGTGTTTTTCGTGAAGTCAATTTTATCACTAGGAAGAATGTGTAAGTAGGCTTTTAATATGATGAATAGTGGTTACTCATTTGGTTATTCACTTTCTAAGTATTACTCGAACTGTTTTGTTATTGCAAAATAGGGTTTGTACTACTTGAATGTTATTGTAATGATCAATGAATAATCATGCTATGAGTGAAAATATGTATTGTATCTATGTACTAGAATGGAGTAGCCCATGCATTTTCAAATTATGTTATCTCAAACTTTTTACATGGATTATTGGTATTATAATAGTCTCATTTAGTTTTTTTTATCTTAGATTTGTTGCATGATATAAATATGATTATTATATATGTGTTAAGGATACTTTTTGTTATCTTAGATTTGTTGCATGATATAAATATGAATATTATATATGTGGGTAGAATCATGAAGGTGGGTTACAATTTCGTAACAATTGGGTCTCCAAAATCCCGAAAATCATTTTTTTGGCCGAGCTAATTTTTGTTTTTGGCCGAAAGTATTATTTTTCGGCCGAAAGACCTTTCAACCAAACCTTTGAATGTCAAATCGAATGGAAATCTGACGATGCCCTCAATTTTCGTGTACAATTTTAGCCAGACGGATATTTTTTATCCAGTAATGTTTTTTCGACCGAAAGATCTTTTGGCTGAAATATCTTTCGGCCAAAATATTTTTCAGCCGAAATATATTTTGGCCAAAAAAATGTTTATATATTACCCACACATCCCACCTATCACAGTTTTGGCAAGTTCATAGCTTGTTGCTGGAGAGGTTGTGCGAAGAGTGTTTTTCGTTTGTCATTTGTCATTTTTCATTTGTGCGAAGAGTTCATAGATTATTGTCATTTGAGGTTTGTGTTGGTGTTTGTTGGGGGTGTTTGGTGTAGTCGAATGGGTGGTGGACGTTGGAGCAGCGAACGACATTCAACATTCAGGTATGTTTATATTAAAATTAGATTATAGATTAGAATTTAAATTTTTTTAGAATTTAGATTTGTGTTTTAGATTGTTGATAGGGCCATATTCTTCCTTGTCCATGTATAGGTATAGGCCCAAATTTGGGCCTGTACCTATACATAGACAGGGCCGAATATGGCCCTGTCAATAATGTTTAAATGTATATAAATTTTGAATTTTACAACAAAGAAGGAAATTTAGTTTATAATTTTTTATCAATTAGGATTTAAATTTTTATCAATTGAAAATTTAGTTTATAAATTAGGATTTAAATTTTTTATTTAGATTTCTTTCGGCCCTGACCATGTACAGGTATAGGCCTGAATTCGGGCCTATACCTGTACATGGACAGGGCCGAATATGGCCCTGCCAATTTACAACATACCTTAAACGTCCTTTAGGTACCCTATGTCCATGTACTCGAGCCAATTTTTACTGTGAAAAAAGTAACCAAAATAAATTTAATCTCGTCAAATAAAACCTCGATCTGTTGTCAAAACATAACAGGAAATAAAATAATTGTTAGGCAAAGACCAAAGCAGAAATTGCATAATTTGAAAAATAAAACTAAACCAGCTTGTCCTTGTAGAATTTAGAATTTAGAAGTTAAAGTTATTTTGGCTTTTAAAATTTAAATTTTTTATTTGTGGATTAATTTTTAAATTTCTATTTAAATAATATAGAAGTTAATTTTCAATTTTTGACAGGTCCTTATTCGACCCTGTCCATGTACAATGACAGGCCTAAATTCGGGCTTGTACCTGTACAAGGATAGGGTCGAGTATGGCTCTATCCCTTATGTTTAAATAAATTTAAAGTGTTAATTTTTAATCATGATTAAAATATGTTTAAACAAGGCATAATTTTCAATTTTTAACAAGTCCGAATTTTCAATTTTTAAACAGGGCAGAATTTTCATTTTTTAAGCCGGAAAGAATTTTCAAATTTTAAACCGGGCCGAATTTCAAATATGTTTAAATGTTTAAATTTTAGAAATATAAATTTTTAGTTAAAAATTTGAGTTTAGAATGTTGGCAGGGCTTTATTTGGCCATGTCCATGTACAGGGGTAGGCCTGAATTTGGACTTGTCCCTGTCCATGGACAGGGACGAATATGGCTCTTTCCATGTATAGGGACATGCTCGAATTCAAGCATGTCAATGTACATGGACAAGGCCATATTTGGCCATTTCCATGTAGGACCTCAAGCAACAATATAAGTAGATCTACAACTAGTAACAAAGGCCCAGGTCCATATAATTTTGGTTGGTAACCTACCCAAAGTACTCAATTTTTCACCTCGTGGAAATCTCTTGGTAACCAAGAGAGAATATATTTGTCCCTCTCTCTCTCTCTACACCCCCAACTCTGTCCACTTGTCACTCTTACTTTCTAGAGGAAAACCATGATAGTTTGGTCATTGTTCTACTATTTCTCTTTCATTGTGAAGTAATATTTTGTTAGTTAATGTTTAAAAGCCATATAGTTTATAAGTTTCACCTTTCCATATAAATTTCAAGAATCTGTATTGAAACTTTTTTACACAAGCATATAGCTACATTAACCATTCAACACATAATAACATATCCAATCCATTGACTAGTAAGGCATAAAGTTCCATTTGAAACTCTATTTTTATTAGTTTTGTAGATACCTTATGACACTTCCTATATCCCTTTGATTTATTCATCATTTGAGATCTTTGGTAGTATATAGAAATATATTTACTTTTATTTTAGGGATGTTGATATTTACAAAATTTTGTGTGTTGGTTTAATTTACTAGTATTATGGCATTATTGATTTTTAAATGAAAAGGAAAAGAACTGAAAGCAATCTTGCAAAAAGGTAGAATTCATTTTGTTATCAAATATAAACAACCATGAGCAAGATGGAATTGAATTCCAAAGAGTGAATATGACATTTTACTTAACAAAGAAAAATCTAGTGTCATATTGTATGATTGTAGTTCAAGAACAAGGATCTATATATGGAACAATTATTTCTTGACTGCATCATATTTTTTAACACAATTTCATAGTGTACAAGAGTCTTAAAGAAATATTATTAAAAATAAGTAATCACAAGTGACAAAATCCTTATAAACTAGGTTCAATGTGTTTGCTAGCAAACATTTACACTAAGATTCAAGATATTTTCTATGAATAGAAAATCTGTATTACTTTGTTAATTTTGGTATTTCTATAATGAGTCAATCTATTCATAGATTGATTTCGTTTTAGGTAATCTGTAATGGTCATTAGTCAAGCTATCAAGATTCCTTAGGTTAGTGAGTTGGGCCAAGCTATGATATATTCTCCCTTAGTTATGGCCTCAAACAAAAAAATCATTCAAAAACTCAACGATTAACATGATTATGTAATTCACACGAGGTTTTGCATTTTTTTGTGTTCTTCATTTCATAACAAGAGAAAGAAATATCCATTGCCATCTTTAGTCATTTATATTTGGACTAGGTTGACAAAACACATATTGAAACCATCTAGTGAGACCTAATGGGTAAGTAAATTCCCCCCTATGCTTCACATATCCTACATATTGTGATGAGTCTTGGTCACATCTCATGTAAGACATGAGTGACCTACCTATGTAGTAAACTACTCAAAAGGGAACCAGTCTCCCACTTTTGTGGTCTTTTCCAATTGTAGAGGCCCTTTGACTAAAGGAATAGTTATAACAAATACTTCATTTTGGATGATAAAGTCTAATTTATAGAAATAAAAGAGTCTTAGATGGGAACTAATTATTATACTCATTTATTACTTCACACATATTGACCAAAGTTATTGAATGATTATCTTAGTGATGATATTTATATTCATATGATATAACTTCAAATTGACAACTTATTGGATTTGTGTTGGATATGCAGGCATAGCTAGCACATACATAACTCACACATAGACATTAATAACAAGTGATGTTCCTGATATGCATATTTTAAAAATGTTCATGTAACTAATTTCATGCATACAGATAAAGAAAGTAAATCATCGAGCTCCCTTTGAACCCTTAATTCCATATCGCATCTCCCATCCCTTCCTTTGTTGAAATATGTTGGAGTTTTGACAATAGTTAACTAACTCTAGAGATAATCCAAATGTGAAATCTTCAAACCTTTCGACCTAATATCTATAATAGGAAACTATTATTAGTCATCACATTATTATTTGTAGAAATTTATATTAGGAATACGAACAACGCTCATATAACATTTGCACCATAAGGAATAAGGAATATATATGAACTATAAGGAATGTATATGCTATCCTAGTGGATGGAACCATGTTCAAAGAATATGCACATGCTATTGAGTTAATTTTGGGTAGTTATCCACTCAATGTAGAAATCCCTTAGTTTGT
>SNQJ01S0012831.1:200355-217237 GCA_010110895.2 Picea sitchensis
GGGTATGGGGAATTGAGAGCGATGTGAGGGGGGGGAGGGGCCATATGAGCTTCCACCTTCACATGGTTGTCCCTGTTCAGTAGAGAATAACCTATTGTCTAAACAAAGAGAAGTTCATTAAGGTATGCGACCACTTAATTTTTTTCTATAGTATTTTATTTAACTAAATGCATGTTTATTTGCTTATTAATTATTTACTCATATAAAGAATTTGTCTTTTATGATTCATGCAGGTCTTGGTGATGGAAATTCATCTCGTGGAAAACTCTTATCAAGTTGTATGGACTAATGGTTCACCAGGTTCCCTGAACCCATTCTTTCTTCTGAGTTCGCCAAAAGCAACGTCTTCCCTCTTTTTATTAATTTGATTATCTCTCTCGTAATCCTCTGGAGGAAACCAGATAAGAGGGGGATTATATCTACACCCAATCCAGGCAGGTCCTTCCTCCTAGATTATTCTGGCATATCTTTCTATTCTTAAGGTGGCTGCAAAGAAGTTCTTGAAACCGAAGGGCTCTCTAACCCTTACTTCAACTAGGGAGACATCCCATATTAACTTGGAGCCAGCAAGAGCTTCTTCTTTGAGTTCCAAAAAATATGCTATGCCTAATCATATAACCTGTTGATGAATAGGACCTAAAGAGATTTTCACTCCTTCCCTTTTTGTGAATGTCCTATGTCGCATGATAACTAGAAAAGACTTTCGTGGTTCCCCCCTGACCCAAAGATCTAACCCATTTTCTCTCTTCATGAAAGTTTTGTGGGCCTTAGCCCACCTGACTTGATTTTTAGTGAAGGATAGGAACGCTTGCAATTGGATGTCCCCAATAAAGGGACCAATATTATCTTTGTTGTTGTCTTCCAAAATGAAATTATGGAATTACAGTTCACATAGGAAATATTGTACTTTCTCTTCCTGCTCCCTAAAACAAGACACAAACTCAGAGATAGTGGTGAATTTAATCGGTTTACCTGCTCGAATAGCTTTCACCCTTAGAAACAGGTAGCGTTCTAATAAAAACAAAGTATAATTGGTAGCAGGAGCTCTACCACCCATTGCATCAATGTAGATATCACAAATCGCTTTGATTTTCTCCAAAGCTTTTTCCAGTTGACCTTGTACCTTCTTTGTCTTCCTTTAAGCCTTATTCAGCTCAACATATGTCTCATTTTTCGTGGTTGACATGGTTTTGATTTGTTTAACAACTCTTTGGGGCTTTGTCATGGTCACCATTTCATCTCTGGTCTAGGTCAAGGCCTGTTAGGCTTGTACCAATTTTGCTTCTAGTCTTTCAATGATGGCACTCTAATCCTGAAGCTGAGATACATCTTCAGTATGATAGGTTGCTTCATTCATTACTGGAATTATTGTTTGAGTTTCTACATCTGTGGTCTCCAGAGGAGTGGGAATTAATTCCTTAGGTTGAGCAGTTGTTCCTCCTAGAATTTTTGGTTGAGCCTTTGTTTCATATGCTCCCAAAGGAATTTCCTCTTCATTTTGAACAACTACCCCTTCTGTTGTTGTAGTCTCAATCTGAAGTTCCATTTCTATCGTTTCTTCAAGGATATGCATCTCTGTCTATGTTCTTACAAAACTCATTTGGACTGCCCTCCTAAGAAGAGGGTTCCTTCCCTATGCTCTATGTCTTTTGGTCTTCTTTCTCTCATGGATATTATCGGCTTGCTCTAGTTGTTTTCTTAATTCCTTGATAATTTCCTTAAGCTTGCCAACTTTCTGCTTTAACACATTAATATTTTTAACCCTTCTCTTCAACAACTTGTTCTCATGTTTTAACTTTCTAATTCTACTATGGCTTTTTCCTGATCTCTGTTTCTATGAGTTGTCAGGATTTTCCTCACCTTCATCTGTCAATAGTGGCTCTTCTGCTTTCCCTACTAGGTTATTTACCTCAGTATGAGGTTCTGCTTGTGTTGTATCATCTAGGAGTGACATCTCAATGTCGAGGAAGTCTTCAGTCAGGTTCAAAGGAGAGGTTGGCACCTAGTTTTGTTTTGGCCTGTTTGTGTCCTTGCTAATTGAGGTCCCTAAACTCCCTAAAACATGAGCTATCTCTACCTCATATATTTTCAAAAATTGTTCTGTGATGTGTCCCAATGCTGGCTGGGTATCTTCCTGACTATTTCCTTGTGGTGTTTGTTCTATCTACTCAATTCCATGAACATATCCCTGTAAGGGATGCTCTGTTATGTCTTGAATTTCTTCAGGTTGTTCTGTTGTATCTTGAATTTCTTCAGGTTGTTCTGTTGTATCCTGAATTTCTTCATGATGTCTTATCCGTCTGCTTCTTCTTTTCCCTTCAATAGGATCTTTAGGAGAAACCATTTCTCTTTTTCTCTTCCTCGTTGATTCCTTTGCTTGTGAGGTCTAAGTCTCTGCAAATTGGACGGGGTCTGCCTCGACTTCAAATTGAGGAGGCGGAGCTTCCATTTGGGCAGTAGGTTCCCCTTCCTGAGCTACTTCAATTCCCTGGGTTGGGTTTTCATGCTGTAATTCAGGTTGTTCAAATTGTAAGGGTCTATTGGCCTCAATAAAATCCCCCCAGGTCATTTGAGTTTGACTTATGGCCTTATTTACTATCATGTTTACCAATCCATGGTGGTTGATGATAGTAACGGGATATTTTTCCTTTTTTGTTCTTATAGCGACCTCATGTAACATAGTATTTAGAAAAAATGGTAAATTGATTACTAATCGTTGTTTGAGCACAACTAGTAGTTTGAGGTGGAGTGGGAGGATCACATCACATATTTTGTCGCAGGTGATATACCTTTGTATGACACCTGCCAATTCTTTCTAGGGTTTGCTGAGAGTGTTTGGGTTAAGTCCCTTTCCCTTTTTATCCAATTTCTCTCCAGGGTCTACAAAGGATTCTATAGCTTCTTTAAGCATTGTATATCTTCCAGACCATTGTATTCATGTGTTAAGAAGGCCCGTAACCTCTGCTACGATTTCCTGAGTGACTGGAATTCATATATCTCGAACCATGGAGGTTTCTCCCTACAATTTCTGAAATAATTATATCGTGATGTTTGTATTGTATCTTTGCAACCGATTGAAGTACTTCGTCCACCCCATTCGATGTAGGATTTCTCTTGCATGCTCAGTTACCTGCAAGAGTGTTGGTTTCCATCACACACTTCGGCCTCCCATATTTTTGTAAGCAGGTGAGGAAGACTAACATTCCTTGTTGTAGCTTAACTCAACCATATTTTTGAAAACAACAGACATAGAAAATATAGAACGACATTGTGTGTATATAGAAAAATGTGCATTTTCGTAATTACTGCATTCATTGAAATCTATTGGTAAATGTGTTGGGTATCTACCGCCCCATAAATGGAAAGGTCGACCTTGACCATCAAACGTATGAGTGTAATAATGGCGGGGAGTGAATGTGAGGTGTGATTACGATGTCGTCGCCGCCACTGGAAAATAGAATCATTAATAACATTCAATCAAGCACTTTAATGGTACTAATGATAATCATCACTTTCTGTGGGAAATTCAAATTACTATACCCATGGTAGAAACCGTTTGAGGAAAGGGATTCCGAATGATTTAAAATTTGTTCACATGTTAAAATTTTCCACAAATCATAACGTTGTTTTTTTTTTACAAGAACGATTAATGGAATTTAATTATGAGAGACAGCGGCAAAGCCACTGGTTCTGTTACAACTAAGGTGAGCCACGCTCTACTAGTCTAATACAATCCTAGAGGCTATACTAACCTTCTAGGGGTGGGATGTTTTACAAATTTATTTACAGCAGAGGCTTCTATACAAAATGCCATTCTTGCTGAGAAATTGCAGAACTCCCTTTCGTGACTTGAAAGCTGATTTACTTCTTTGGATCTCGCTTCCATTCACTGTTTAGCTGAGCCATTTTTTCCTCCAACTGGACAATTCTGGCCTTGAATTCTTTCTTGGGGTTCTTGAGTTCTTTATGAAGTTTGTCAAGCTCCTCAGTGATCTCGAATTTTGTGGTGGGTAATGTCCCCTTCTAGCATCTCCAATCTTCTTCCTACGTCTATGTCCAGATTTTGAAGAAAGTTCAACTGGTAGTTCAGCATTTTCTTTAAATTTTCCAGAGTGACGTCCATTGCATTCAACCTTTCTTCTATGGTTGGTTTTCTTCCCAAGTTGGATGCCATCTTTGGCGACTTCTTCTCTTCTCCTTGCGACCTACTGATGCGCTCGATCTTCTCGTAGTTGGGCTGAATTCCTTCTTGGCTGTCTCTACGTGGGGTTGGTATGAGGGCTGAGTTCCTCTTCTCGATTTAAGCATAGCCTCATCCCTAATCGAATCCCCTAAATGATTTGCGTGATCTGATGGGTATGGTGACTTGCTATTCTGTCTCCTCCCCAACGAAAATCAATGACTGAATGATGCTCTGGGCTGTACCTTCTATCCACTTGCGTTGTCCTATAGCACCTTAGTCTTGTCACACTTTGGATTTGGCCAAATCCTTCTTCTATGCTACCTTTCCCTTTCCAGCTCATGACTTTATTTCTTCTATGGGATTTCTCCCTAGAGTCAGGGCAGATCCACTGTGGATGTTGTTCCATTAAGTTGCATAGTTCCAGTAGCCAAGAGGGTGCCTTTAATGGCCTCGGCATCTTCTTGCTCGTTTAGGTTTCGTAAAACATGGTAAAGCTTATAAGACTGGAAATTCCCAAGGAGGAGTTGGATTTTCTCTAGGAGGTTATTGAGTTTTGGATTTTTCAGTTTGCATTAGTGGATTAAGGCTTTGATTACTATCCGGGAGTCACCAATTATTACCAGATCTTGAACTCTATGGCTGATTGCTTGAATGAGGCCTTGCCAGAGGGCTAGGGATTCTTCTCTGTTGTTAGTTTCAGTTCCGAGTCCCTAGGCAAATCTTAGTTTTATTGAACCGGTGGGGCTTTCTAGAATCCCTCCTCCACCTGCCAACCCTGGGTTCCCTTTGGAGGCCCCGTTGAAGGAAAAAATATGTTTCTTTTCCTTTGTCTTCCAGTCTTCAAACTCTTGTTTCTCCTTTCATATTTACCAGGCTTCATGGCCAGAGTTGTTGTCCTTTTTTCCCCTTTGGTCTTGAATTTTAAACTGAGCCAACCATTGTTCCTCTTCCAACTCTAGCACTCTAGAATTCTTTGTTTGGTAGAAGTGGGGAGCGCTTTCCCCAAAGTAGGCCTGTATCTTGGTTTCCACTTGGGATGGACTTCGTTTGATTTCCCTGAAGATTCTATGGTTTTGCTCCAGCCATATTTTCCAGAGGATGAATTTGGGGAGGACTCTCCACAGAGCGGAGATTTGACTTGTTTTCTCAATCTGGAAAGGGCAGATGGAATCCCAATTTTGGAGAAGGTTACTCATATCTTGGGGTATGGTTACGACACTTTGCATCCCCAGAGCCAACTGCCAGACTTCTTTGGAATAAGCACAGTTGAGAAGAAGATGGTCTGTGGTTTCTTCTGTTTGAAGACAGAGTGAGCATCTATTGGGGCCTTCCCACCCTCTTCTTCTAAGGTTTTCTCCTATTAGAACGCTTCTGTGAGACAGAGTCGAAATAAACATGTCAATCTTTGGGATGGACTTGGAGGTCCAAATTTCTTTCCAAATTGTTGGATTTGGAGGGACCTTGGGGTAGGCATTTGTGAGTTGATACCCTACTGCAGTGGTGTATGTCCCTGAGTTCGTTCCCCAGCCTCGTTTGTCTTTTCCTCTTTTTTTGAGGGGGGATTTTCCTTGGAGGTAGAGCTTCAAGGCGTTCCATTCCTCTTCTAATTCAGGGGGGTTGTTATCAATTCTCCACCCTAGCCACATCTTGTGCTCATCATTCCCCCAAATTGAGATGTCCCAAAGAGTGTTTAAATTGTGAGTGACCATCCACTCTTTGAGTCAATCTAGATCTTGTCTCAACCCAAGGGGAGGATCTCCCATGATTAAGTCTTGCCAAAAATTGATTTTTTTCCCATTGCCTGGCACCCAAGTGAGATGGGGTCTGAAATGGGTCATAGTCTTTTGACAGAGAGAGAAGATTGGGGAGCCTCTTTTTATCTAAAAATGGATGCTCTATACATCTTTCCCTTGGACCCCTAAAGTAATTTTTCCATAGCGCTTTTTTGCTCCACATTGGCTTCCCGGTGGTTAGGTTCCAAAGCATCTTTGCCCCAAGTGCCAGATTTTGAACATGTGCATTTTTGAAGTTGAGACCACCTTCCAGGATAGGTTTAGAGATTTTTTCCCAGCTTATTAGGTGTCGCTTTCTCCCTGAATGTTTTCCCCCTTCCCAAAGGACCCTTCTGAACATTGCTTCAATTTTTTGTATTATGGAGACAGGGGCCAGAAGAAAAGAGATTTGGTAGATTGGAATGTTGGCTAGGACTACCTTGATTAGGACCACTTTACCTGCCAAGTTTAACCAGTTCGCTCCCTAGGAAGTTATCTTGTTCTTTATTGTGTCAATCAGCAAATTCCAGTGTGAGGATCTTGGGGCGGAGTTGAAGATTGGGACTCCCAGATATTTGAAGGCATCCCATTTGGTACAGCTTTCCATTCCTAGTATCCTAGAGATCTCCAGCATTTCATTTGGTGTTATATTCCAACCATATATCTTGATTTTGGCAGGACTTATGACACTTCCTGAGAATTCTTTGTAAGCCGCTAATTCATTCTTGAATTTCCTGGTTGTGTGTAAGGTCACTCCTCCCATTAGCATAGTGTCATCTGCGAACTAGGCATGATTTATGTCCTTTACTCCTGGTGTTATTCTCAACCCATGGAGATTGTTGTGATTCTGGAAGTGCTCCAGTTGGAAGCTCAGAACTGAGGCTTGAATTGCATCGAGGAGGGGAGAGAGGGGGAAACCTTGTTGGATTCCTATGGAAGCTTGAAAGAACTTAGTTACCCTTCCATTCACAAGAGGGGCTATCCAAGGTGACCCGATACACGCTTTTATCCAATTTACAAAAACTAGGGTGAACCCAAAATTTTCCATGACTTTAAATAAAAAATTATGTCTTACTCTATCAAAAGCATTGGTGAGGTCAAGTTTTATTATCATACCTTTGTATTTTCTCCGGATGCTTGAGTGTAGGGCCTCTTGCACTAGGATGATGTTATCTACTATGTGTCTACCTTTGATGAATCTTCCTTGATTTTGGGGGATGATTATAGGGAGAATTGTTTTAATTTAGTTGGATATAATTTTTGTGAGGATTTTGTAGCTTGTATTGTAGAGGGAGATTGGTCGAAATCTGTCAAAGCTGATTGCTCCTTTTTTTTTCGGAATCAGTGACAAGAAGGCCAAATTCGTTCCACCTCCTAGTTTGCTGCAAGTTTGAGATTTCTGGATCATCTTTGTTAGATCTGATTTTATTATATCCCAGCTCTGCTAATAGAATCTTGTTGTGAAGCCATCCGGGCCTGGGGCTTTATCAGGATTCATTTGATCCAGTGTCGCCTTTATTTCTTATTGAGTAACTTCCTTAGTTAGGCTGTTGTTGATGTCATCCTTGTTGAGTTTTGGGATAAGGGAGAGAGGGTACTCTTTGGGGTCTGTATCAATCCTTTGCGTTTCAGTATAGAGTTCTTCGAAGGCTTCATTTGTCGCTGCTTTAATTCCTTCCAGATCAGTGACTGTTTCATTTTGAACTTGAATTTCTATCATTGTTTTAAATTGCCTCCTTGCCTCAGCTTGCTTGTGAAAGTAGCTCGTGTTTCTATCTCCCGCTTCCAGCCAAAGGCTTCTGGATTTCTGTCTCCAATAATTTTCTTCCTCATGGCAAGCCGTGTGTCATTGTCTTTGTAGATGATCTTCTTGTTGCAAGCACTCTTGGGTGATCTCCTGATTTTCCATTTCCATTTGGTGGTTCCCTAGTTGCTTTTAGGCTTCTTGACGGGATTTTATTGGATTTGCATGAACTTTTGCCCAAATTTTTAGCGTTGTCTTTAATCTCCTTAGTTTTTCTTCCCACACAAAGAAGGTCGAGCCTCTTACTGTGCCATTCCAGACTTTGGACACTAGCTTTAGGAAGTCTTTGTCTTGGGGCCAAGTTGGGCTAAATCTGAAAGGTATGGGCCCTTGGCTTTTGTCACACGAAATTTCTAAGAGGATGGGCTTATGATCTAACACACTGTGGGGGAGGATCAAAGAGGTGGGAGTGAGTCCCAGAAGCAAGAAGGAGATTTGGACAAGGAATCTATCCATTCTTGCTGCTATATCCCCTGGTCCTATCCTTTTATTTGTCCACGTGTACTTGCCTTTAGTAGGCTTGATATCTTCTAGGTACCAGTCTGAAATTAGATCTTCCACCCACTCTCTTGTTGGGTCTCTCACAATGGAGCCACCTTTTTTTTCATCTAAAGCTAGGGTCACATTTAGATCCCCCCCAATAATGATATTGTCTAGATCATTTTGCAATAAATAGTCTTTTAGGGTCTCCCAACACTGTCTTTTTTCCATTAATAGGTGTGGTACATAGATATTGAAGAGACTTACCAGTCGGCCCATTGCCTTGTGAAGGAGTTTGGTGTGGATCCAGTGCATGCTCGTATTAGAGTTGATCAGATCAAACGTCATAGTATTCCATAGGGTGCCTAACCCGCCTAAGGCACCTCTTGCGCTTTCTGCTATTCCTTGGCTTATTCACCATATGGTAGTTGTTGCTTTGAGTAAGTCTTTGTTGTCCATATTGGTCTCCTGGAGGAGTAGGATATCTGATTTTGAGGCTCTTATGATGTCCTTAAGTGCTTCTTCTTTCCTTTTGCTACCGAATCCTCGACAATTCCAGGAAGTTAGATTCATAAATTACCATTGGGGGGATGAATGGCCTCCTTGGGAGGCCTTGGAGTGCTTCCTTGTCTGTCTGACATTGATCGGTTGTCTGATTGTTGGTTGTGATCCCTTTAGGACATCTTTGTAGGTTTCTTTGTCTCTTTCTTCTTTCTTAGATTTCCTACCTCTTCTTGTTTTCTTTGGTGTGACTGGGGCATCACTTGCGCCTTCGTAATCGCTATCTGAAGAGACCCCACCTTCCTCTATGTCTGGTCTTGCATCCTTTCTTGGGGGGGATTTGCATTTCTCTTCTTCTTCTACCGATGAGTGGATTTCTCTGACTTTAGGGGTCGTATTTTCACGCATTTCTTCTGCTGGGGATTCTTCCCGTGTGTTTTCTTCTTTTGTTTTCTCTGTAGTTTCCCGAGCTAGAATTTTGAAGGTGTTCTCTTCCCTTTTGTCTGACTTATTTCTTGGGTCCTTGGGTTATGTGGGGGTTGTCTTTTCATTCCTTGGGCCTTTAGATTTGGAGTTGGATCTTCCTTTTCTTGGTTGTTACCAGCCTTCTCCCCCTTCTTTTTCCATGTTTGGATTTTTAGGCAGTTCCTCTGGAAATGTCTATATTCATGACATCCCCTGCATTTGAACGGGAGTTGTTCGTAGTCCAACTTCTGGTAATGCTGCCAGTCTCTGACCTTGAGTTTGATCGCTTCAGGAAATCCCTCCTCTAGATTTACTTCCACGTAGATTCTTGCGCATGAGTATTGGTCTCTAGGGTCTACTCGGTCAATGTATTGTCCCAACCCATTCTCGATCGCTTGAAGCGAAGAGGGGTTCCAATAGTGGATTGGCAGATTGGGTAGCTTGACCTAGACTGGAACATCCTTGGGGACTTCTAGAGCTGGATCGAAGCTTGGAGTCCAACGATTCAGATAAATCCCTTGAGTGCCCATGAAGTACGGCCCATTCCTAAAGATGAGATCCCTATCTTCCTAAGAAATGAATTCAAAGATAAAGAATCATCTTCCCACCGCATAGCAGGTTACATTGTTTTTTATCAACGGTCTCCAATTCCTTTGGATCCAGTTGTCTGTGGTTCAGGCTGATGGCGAGAGCCCCTTGAATTATCCTACCAGTCCTCGTTCTGATAGGGAAACTACAACCCTCATTGGGTGGTCTGGGGGTAGATCAATCTCAGGTATTGAATCGAGCTTCTTGACGAAGCTAGGGGGTTCCACAGGGGGGAGCTTCTTACCACAGACAGCTAGAATCTTGCGAAATGAAGAAGCAGGTGAAGGAGGGGGTGGCTTCTCCCCTCCTCCTGGAGCAGCCATGGAAGGTAGCTAAGGCTAACCTAGACAAAACCCTGAATCGTTTCAGAGCGCTCACAGGTCACCCATATCCCGAGCTCTTCAAGAATATTGATTGTTATTGCATCATGTGTGACATGTTGACAAGGTCCACAAATCATAATGTTGTTACTCTCCCCTTTTTTTTTATTAGATATATCTAGAATGATAGCCTCAATGTTTAGAAAAGGAAATCTAAAAACACACTAAAACTTGGCTTATTTAAGGTATACTAAGATACCACAGGTAGAGCCACTACTGCCAACAGGCGTTCATAGCCTCGACAGGGTTTCCTTTTAACCCATAGATGAGCCCGTATCCTCAATAAATGGTTTGAATTGTCTTTTCCAAAGAAGAACATTATCCTGGTTTTGTATCCAGATGATAATAATGCCACTCACTAGATTATAACCTAAGTGAACAAGTCGACTCGTGATGAGATCTCTTGTCCTTTGACAAAAAAATGCCAAAGGCCACATGTCTAACTTATACCCTTATACAAGAGATCAGCAATCAGAACATCAATCTTTCTTTTTAAAAGGAACAGTAAAGGAGCCACAATAAGAAAAAATTTGTGAAAGGAACAGAAAAGGAACAACGATCATTCTTTTTAAAAGGATTGACAATGGTTTGCAAAGGAAACAACGATCATACGAAGGTAACAATAGTCGTTCTTTTCAAAGGAACGACAATCATTTTGTTTTGAGTGAACAATATTATGTACGAAGGTAACAACAATCGTTCTTTTCAAAGGAATGGCAATCGTTTCATTTTGAGTGAACAACAGTGATGATCACCCATCTGATTAAGTGATTAAAACTCCCACAGGCATTTTTCTTTAGTGAATCTATAATTGATTAGTCATCAACTAAATTCATTCAATTATTGTGGGTAAGTTTATGCAATAATCGAAGTATTAGATGGTCTATAAGCATGTTCATTTTCTTGTAAAAACAAGGGTTATATTTGTTGAGTTTTTGCAACGCAGGATAAAGGTAAAAAACATAAAAGAGTGTTTAATTATATTCATTATAGTCATCTTTTCTGGTTTGTATTTTCTCAAATGACTTTCCTAAAAAAATGAAGAGCTAAAAACTCAATCAAATCTGTAAAAAAAACTATATACAATATACACAGTAAAAAAAAATCATCATTTATGGAGTTGAGGCTGTTGAGTTGCCTTCCCAACCAACTAAAATATGAACAGCAGGGTCCTTACTTACTTCTTGGCAGAAGGATTCTTTTGAAGGCGACTGATGATAAAGTCGTAGCCGATGTCCATTGACCAAAAAGGGAGACCTAGACCCGTCGATGGTAATTAAAGTGACAGTGCCATTATCATGAACTTCATTAATTTCATATGGTCCCAACCACCTTATCTGTAATTTTCCAGGAAAATCCTGAAATCTGGAATCATAAAGGAGCGCCCAATCACCTTTCTAGAAAGATTTCTTCTTGATATGTAGATTTTCATGTAGATTTTTTTTTTTAAAAACTTAAAGGAAGCGTGGCAATATCGACGATAGTTCGTCGCAAGGAAGGGATTTTTTTGAACAAGCACGGCAATAGAGACGAAAGTTCGTCGCACTTTTCCATGGTTTTGCGTCGCACATATAACATCTGCGTCGTAGGTTTTGTCTCTGCCAAATGTTTTTGTCGCTATTGCCACGCTTTTTCGTCACAACTTTCCACAGTTTTGTGTCGCACGTATGGCATTTGCGTCGTAATATATTGGTAAGTTTTTTTACCTTGGCACGATTTTTCATCTAGGCTATTGCGATGAAGTTTTGTCTCAATTGCCACACTTTATAAGGCAAACATATCTTGATGATGATGACACATGGAGGGATACTTTCGTCATTGTTTCCACGAACACCTGGTTTGTGGATATAGCGATGAAAAATAGTCTTTTCTTTCGTGGAAAGTGCGACGGATATGTGTGGCAATAGCAACAAAAAACCGTGGAAAATTTGGCCATATGTATTAGTGAGTGTAAGATGAAAAATATTCCAACATATTTTATTGTTGGACATCAAATTGAAATTTTTAATTAAAAAGTTCATTAAGCCATGGATTCCAGTAGGAAGTGCCTATCGACATAATTATTTCATTTTATAAAAAAGAAATAAATAAATTTAACATATATTTCACAATAAAATTATTTCATTTTAGTCTTATCAACTTGTCTTATATAAACTATCATTAAGCATTAATCAGGAGCGCAAAATCACTATTTCATTGTGTTCTTGGATGGCATACTTATTCTTTCATCGTGTTCTTGGATAACATACTTATTTATTCTAAATCAGAGGAAGAGCATGAAAATCACTTGATATTGGTGCTGCAAGTTATAAAGGAACATCAACTATATGTCAATCTAAGAAAGTGATATTTTTACTAAGCGTATATCCATTATTTGGGGAAAATTATTTCAGAGGACGACGTAATAGTGGATCCAGATAAGATTGAAGCCATTAGAGGATGTCCAACACCAAGGAATGTTTCAGAAGTAAAACATTTTAGGGGATTAGCAGGATACTATAGGAGATTTATAGCAAGATTTTGTAATATTTCTCATCCAATCACTTTTTTACAAAAGAAGGGAATTAAGTTTGAATAGACAATAGCATGAAGAAAATTTTAATTGTTTTAAAGAGTTACTCACTAGTGCACCTATTTTGAATATTGTTCACCTAAATGAGAATTTTGCGGTATGTATAGATGCATGCAAAGAAGGATTTGGTGGAGTCCTCACTCAAAATGGAAATGTCATTAGTTGTGAAGTCATATATATCAAAGAACATGAGAAGAATTATGCGACACATGATTTGGAGGTTTTTTCATAATTCATACATTGAAGATGTGGAAGCATTATCTCATGAGTAAGAAATTTGAATTAAGGACAAACCACAGTGGTCTAGAATATATGTTTTGAGAAACCAACTTTAAATGCTAGGAAAATATGATGAATATAATTTTTAAATGAGTATGAATTTGACATCAAGTATATCAAATGAAAAGAAAATAAAGTTGTTGATGCACTCAGCAGAAGGGTACATATTACACATCATTAGGAGGCCTCTTAGGCCCTTGTAATAGTCATCTCATACTAATACATTAGACATTATCATACCTTATACACTAGTGAATATATGTAAATGATAAATGCATAAAGATAATATAATGAAGGATTATTTGGAGAAGGTACAACCATTCCAACCATATACTCAATGTATCAAGACTCATGAAAAAGGAATACAAACTAGGTTGGTTAACCTTTCCACAAATACTTCTTTAATATTGTGTGTGTACTTGATGTATTTTACCTAATGTGGTCTCTTATTGAATGTGTGTAATCTAAAAGATTACAACAGTGGCATTGTTTCCTCCATTTGGTCTGGGTGATAGTAGCAGTAGATGGGGGTGGTATGAAAGATGGAGAGATAAGAAGAGATAAGATGGAGAGATAAAAAAGATCAATTGTTTCTTGTGAATGTTGGTGGGTGCTCGTTGGTTGTTGCTCATAAACGATGGTGGATTATCATTTATCACTTCCCGCACAAGGTTGATGTTCCCTGAAATATTTTTTTAGGACGACTTCTTGTGGATGTTGTTAAAGACAAATTCGTTGAAATATTTATTTTTTGTTAATTGTTCATGGGCGTTGCTCAATAAACTAATACACCTGGACATGAAAATTTACAATAAGATAAAAAAACTCCTAAAATAAATGAGTATGGTGAAGAAATAAGAATAAGAAAGAATAATATGATACACAAGCCTCTGATGCATGAGTAGAAGAAACATTTTCTCCATTTTCCTATGGAATAATTTTGCATGCCACAAAGGTCGACAACCAAGAGTTGACTAGTGAGCATAGATGTCGACCTGGAGAAATTTTCATGAACACCGCGTTGGAGATATAAGGGAGTTGGATTACATAGATTTCAAGAAGATAAATTTACTAAAGGTTCACATGCACCACTTGTGGAGTGAGTGAATCGCCCGAGATTTGGAGCAAGTCGATAGAACTGTCACATGTGAGATACTGACTTGGATTCCAACACGAGTTTTTATTTTTAACTTTATCGAAACATGCATTCAAGATCGACTTGAGAATCATCAGTTACACATGTAGGTCGACTTGACACGGAGCCAAGTGAAGGAAGTTGACCATTGACTTGGAGAATTGGACGAGAATAGGAACACTGACTTTGAACAACACTTTCTATTCATTAAATGTATTCAAAAGCTTGTATTGGCATATAAACCAAACACGTTGGATGCATGTTAAAAAAAATCCAGCCTAAATATGAAGCTTCCTAAAGATTTTTATGGAAGTGGATATGTGAAAAATCGTCATCCCCATTGGCATATCAATAAAAACATGAAGCATGTGTTGAACCATTAAGTGCATAATTTGAGTTATCCACTATAGTCGATTGAAAAATAATAATGAGTGATGGTCGAGTGAAGTTGAAGGATATGTGAAAATGAAACCATGTCTCAAGGGGAAAGCCTTTAATAACAATGAATATAAGAGAGAGCTACAATATTGGATTTGTGCAAGTCATGCATGACCATTTTATTATTTTCAATTAAAGTTCTAAAGACAAAGATAACCACATCAAATTCCTACCATGGATAACACATTTTCATGAGAGAGTTATCGACCATAAATAAAGAGTGCATTCGACATCAACTGTGAATCAACCAATGAAGTTTAAAGATATAAATGATTAAGTCATTATCACAAAGTATTATGTTATAATTTATTACATGAAGGATAATTCGAGTGGATGTTTAGTCTAAGTCGATTCAAGTCTATAATCAATTCGATTTGAAGAAAAAAGGAAAAATGCATATATTGTCACATGAGTCGATTTCACACTACTAGATTGAGTCAAGTGTATAATTGAATCAGTTGATTTGGAAATAGACTCAATAAAATGAGGGGGTTAAACGTGAGTCTTTATAGATAGGTTATCCTCTCCACCTATGTAATGTAAGTTATTTTTTAACCAACGAGATTGGTTTCTCACTGAAAACAATTGATACCCATTCGACGATGACATGAAGTCAAGCCCTGCACAAGAAACATTTTTGTATATTACTAACTATCAGAGAGACATTGTATATTCCTAGTTAAATTGAGTCGTGATCATAAATTAGAGTTAAGTCATAATGATTCCTCCCTCATGTAATTCAATACGCAGACTCCATATATTCTCAAAGAATTGAAGAAGCATTTCCAAATATTGAAATCACAAAGAAGCATAGCCATGACTAATAGCAGCAACAAAGAAAGAATATTAATGAACATTAGAGCCTGAGAGTAGTGAGAATATAGAAATTAATCACTTGATTGAAACATTAACATTATCAGAGGAAATATTTGTAGCGACTGAGTGAGAAGAGAACTTACAAAGAGAATTCATGGTGAGCTTTGACATGAAATTGTTTCAGTGCTTGAAGGCATTCAAGAAAGAGACATCTCCTGACAGACACACACGAGAGATAAAAAGGAAATATGATGGCACAAGAATTATTGAAATGATTGAGCCCCTTGGTAAAAGAGTTGCAGAATAGTCCCTTGGGTCATGACAATGAAAGCAGAGAAACAATATGTTTAGTTGATGCCACAAACCCTTGTTGATTCCATAAAAAAGAGCTCCCAGGAGTGGCAGTTTTTTGGAGCAACAATAGAGTGTGGTCTGGCGGTTCCTGTGAGGATTAGAATTTGCAGTTGAATTGAAGATAGTAGTTGACACTCTTCAACTAGTAGAGAGTGTTGAAATCATGGAGATCGACGAGTTGAGATATGTGATATGTAGTCACTCATATCCATTGGAAACCAGTCACAGTAAATATTGTATACGTGTATCTTCCTATAACAACTGGCGACTATTGTGTTTTATTTACCTATGCAGACCAGTATGCATGGTCGATCCACAATATGGATACTTCTACAAGAGTAAATACCCAGGACATTGTCACACACTTGCTCGGGACGAGCAAGGATTTAACTGTGGTGGAGATGTTAGGAGGCCTCTTAGGTCCTTGTAACAATCATCACATACTAAGACATTATAAATTATCATATGTTATACATAAGTGAATATATGTAAAGGATAAATGCATAAAGGGAACATAACTAAGGACTAGTTGGAGCGGGTACAATCGTTCCAACCATATACCCAATGTTAAAGACTCATGAAGAAGGAATACATATTGGGTTGGCTAACCTTCCCAGAAATTTAAAGAGTATAAGATGAAGGAAGATGAAGTACTTATGCATAAAAATAGAATTTATGTTCCTAATTATGGAGAACTTGGGAATTTTCTATTAAAATAAATTCATAATGTTCCATATGTTGGACATCTCGGTTACCAGAAAACAATTGCAACAATAAGAAGACAATACTTTTAGCCATGGATCAAAGAGGATGTTATTGATTTAATTTCCATATGTATGGAATGTCAAAGAGTGAAATATGAGCATAGCCACCCAACGGGTTTGCTACATCCATTTCCAATTCCATAGAGAAAATGGGAAGTAGTAACCATTGATTTTATTACTAAATTTCTTAGAATAGTAAGAAAACATAATTCAATAATGGTAGTGGTGGATAAATTGACAAAGGATGCTCATTTTGTTCTAGTGAATATGACTCATATAGCAACTAGTATTGCATAAATTTATATGAAAGAAATTGTTAGGTTACATGGAATACCCAAGGCAATTCTTTTA
>SNQJ01S0012832.1:0-20227 GCA_010110895.2 Picea sitchensis
TGCCCCACGCTCAATATTTAACATAAGATTCTAAAATTTGTACACAGGAAACTAAAGCCCGTGTTATTTCCAATGCAATTGGTCTCACTTCATTTGGATTATATATGAAGACTTTATGATTGTTTTACCCGGAACACATGTTTATGACTAGCTTGAGGACTAGTCAAAAACCCTATCTTCCACATAGTCTATCTCCAAAATTATAGCGAATAAAGAGCTGAAATTTTCACCACAAGTACCTAGATATGTCTTATCAATAGCATACAAATTTCACCATCTGAATCATTCTAGAAAACAAGTTATAACGCAAATGGTAAGATGACCTATAAATAACATACCTTAGAACACATCACCAAAAGACTTCATCCTCCTTTGAAATTCGGCCTTCTTTACTTCAGATTTCCTCTAAAATTCGACTTATATCTCTTTGTTCATTAACAAACTTGTGTGTGTTAAAAAATGAATGTTTAATGAGATGTATTTATACCCTTTATGTAACTTCCTTTTAACATTAGGGCCGACCTGCCACTTTCTTATTTTGTAATTCTTTTCTTTAATTATCTTTAGGGATGACTTGTACTTCCTTCTTCAATTCACTTTGTCATCTTCAAAAATTCATTTCTCCTCAACCATGAGGATCCACGTGACGTGCCACCTACCACCAGAAACAACATGATGTATATTATCCATCCATGGGTGTTGTATCTGCATGTGTATTGCCCTTCATGTCCAAATACCTTCATCAATATTGGGGTCCAAAACCAATGAATAGGGTTGAAATCAATGAAAAAAATAAATTTTCCAACAATAGCTTGAAGAAGATCAGTTTGTCATAGATTTCCATCATCAAGTTCAAAAAGAAAGAGAGAATGATTGGCATGATCGACACATTAAACAAAAAAAATTTCAAGTGGGAGATTTGGTATTTCTCTATGACAGTAAGTTCATGCAACATCCAAGAAAGTTTAGAATGCATTAGTTAGGACCCTATGTGATTCATCATGTAACAGAAATAGGTGTTGCACAGTTGGAAACCTTGAATGGAGAAGTGCTAGGAGGAATGGTGAATGGAAGTCAGTGGAAACTCTATAGAGATGGTCGACACTCTGCGCAGTAATCTGGGTTGTGCCAGAACACATGTCTCATAGTAGTTGTACCATAGTAGGAAGGAAAAACACAAAAAAATAGATAAAAATTAGAAAAGGGAAGAAAATCAAAGAAAGAGTAGATATAGAAAAAAAAAAATTACAGAGTATGAAGGTATAAAAACTTGCACAGAAGGCATGGATATCACACATCAGAATAGAATTGCACCAATTCATAAAGAAATACATATAAGAGAAAGACTGAGAAGTACAGAGATGCAACAACAAGAATTGTTGCGCAATTTGGCAATGACAAGACCTTTAAAAGCATTAAAGCATGGAAACGACGGCTATGAAGTGGGAGTGACAGGTCATAAAGGAACTATATAATATTAAATGGTAAAATTCGTTGTAAATCACAAAATATTGGCAGTACGAGGGAAAAATCACATGACATATTTGGTAATAAATAAGAATTTATTTAACAACTCATCAACCATGGTGGAAGATTGGATAAGGTAGTTAAGGCAGGATGAGACATGTACAATTGGCACGAAGGCAGAAAAACAACAGAAGGGCGTTAAGTGTAAGTCATTGTTGCATGCAAGTGAGAGATAAACAGAGCGAACCAGAGTGAATCTGAGTGAACCATAGCTGAGCTACAGCTACCCGAGAACATACCCAGAGCTAGTCTAGGAATCCATCACAAAAGATGAACGACCTTGCCAAAAGTTAGAGCGTCATCTACAACAATGTAGAAACAGGAAAAACGACCAATAGTGACACTAGAGGTTGAGGAAGTAGCCAGAGCTTCGACTTCGGTGCCACAAGAAATTTTCCACAAATATTACCTACCCCCAATGATGGATAATGTGCCATTGATTCCAGTACTAGCCAATGGGAAGTACCCGCTTCCAACAGCATTGGTTCTGCCTGTTGTAAGCAGTGACGGAGAAATGCTTGGAAATGTTTTCAGCCTAAATTTTATGGATCATGATATCATTGATGCACAAAAAATCTCAGAGCTATCCAGGAAAAATTATTTGTGCACTAGGAGCGTACTAGGTATAGGAGCAATCCTGCTGGAGACACAGGAGTGGGAAATGGGGTTGGAGAAGTCAGGTATATTGAACTTGTTGGAGATTCTGCATTTCAAGTGAAGTTTGGAGATTAATGCATGTGTGAAGATGTTTCTCAAATGTGTTCATGGGGGGAAACTTTGGCTTGATCCCCCAGTATCAATCGATACTACATTTATTACATGTATTACAAGACTTCCAAAAGCTAGTGAAGATCCAACCCTTTTATTCAAGAAGGCAAGAGAACGAGCCCTCTTAGAGTCGATGACGAAAAAGTTCTAGACATTCATGGGAAAGAGGGGGTTGGATGTGAAAAACATCAATGGTAAAAATGTTAGGTTTGTGATGCAAGTGCTGACCTACAAGTTACTGCGAAAATGTCACAAAAATGAAGTATCGGTTGCAGTCATTGTAGTTGTAGAGAAATGTGTCGAAGGGGTTCTAATTAACTTGGCCACCTACTTGGTGAACCTTATTTTGTAGGATTGTACTGAGGCCCAGGAAAAGGGCACGAAATTCCAGTATGCCTGGTTTTTTATCTTGATTGTGCTAATTGTGTGGCAAGAACCAAGGTACTACCAGCAAATGTGCACATCATATAGAGGCAATTTGGCTGGGAGATATGCTAACTTATGGCATACAATGATTAAGAGAAGACAAAATACTCCAATGCCACATTTTATGTATACTTGGAAAATATCACGCATTTAGTTGAACACACACCGCACATATCAAGAGAGACAGTAGCAACATACAAGCATATCATGCGGTTTAAAGCATTCATGCACCACATGTATGTGTAGGCCAAGAAGGACCCAGGATGCCAATGGTTTCCAACTAGTTACAGGTTGACGACAGAGGACATGTGTTTGATAGTGAATGACTGGAAGATGGATGGAAAACACCAGCAGAGAAAACAAGACAATCATAAGAGGAAGAAGAGAAAGATAATTGTGATGAGGAATCAGATGATGAGTAGGGAAATGATCAGACTAATGGCACAGGTGATATGTCTAGCCCATCGACAGCCCCGAGATAGGATTAAAAAGGAAGGATAAGGGGAAAGAACTAGTAGGAGGGGAACACAAGGAAACTAAGACGCACAAAGAAAAACCAATTTATACATTAACTAGTGATGATATGGACATAATAGGCTACTAGGTATGATATTTCATAGAAGAATTAATGGAGGAGTCAACAAGGAAGAAAGAAGAGCAATAGAAGAGAGTGCAGGATCAGTTGGAAACACTCCAGCAGCTCTAAGCAGTTGCTAGCCTAGCAAAAGAGAGTAGACCCAAGGGAGGACAATCCAATATTCCAGGAAAAGAAACAAAAAGTGTGCATCCGGTCTTGACCCAGTTAGCATTCGAGCACATGATACTACAACTTGAGACATATGCACTAAAATTTCAAACAACTAAATTGCAACAACATGTCAAGTCATTAGGACATATGAACCTAGTTGTATCAAGGTTTTCCATGCGAAGACTACAAGACTTGCAAGCAGGCATGGTGCAAGAAATTCATAACAGAGGAGAGCAAGCACATCAAGATCTCATCATAATAATGGATGAAATATTTTAGTTGTAGTAACAATATCACATTGCACTTCAACAAAAGAAGGAATTTAAATGTTAGGGTCCTAACCCGCACATAGGTAGAACAATATATTCAGATGTAATAAAGGTCAATATTAATAAGGCCTTGCAATACAATAGAATAAGTCGAATGTAAGAAGACCTAATATAAGCTTTCACTTCTAGAAGGATCTTCCTCTAGATGTTTCTTTTGATAGACATATTTAGTATAAATAGGAGTCAAGGGTATGAGAACCTTATCTTGGATATTATTGTAATAGAGCTCTGCTCAACTGGAGGTTGCCCGCTCAAAGAGGTCCGTGAACATTGCTTTCAGAATCAAAGTGCTATTTATGTTGTTATTCTTATATCATTTCAGTGCTATTGTGGTGATTGTTCTAGTTATATTGTTGTTATTCTACCATTTCTAGCATTTTATTTATGTTCTGCATACTTTTTATATCTCGTATATTACAAGTGGTATCAGAGCACTTTCCTCGGCAGAAAGTGTGGGTTAATTTTTTTTTTTAGGGTAGAGACGTATTATGGCTTCTTTAAGCCACATATATCTGTCGTTATTCACATAAACCCGCGGTTGAGGGATTCATACACGCAGGAAATATAAGTGGTACTTAAGCGCACATATGTTGGCCACCTGTGTAACCCCTGTTGGTACCCCTTTGAGTGGTAGCGCATCAGACAACACCTGTGTATGGATCAACTTATATTACCTGAAGCCCTCTTTAGATAAATTGATCGGTTGCCTGACTGCTATAGTGTCACCGAGAATAGCACTTGGGAAGATACTCTCTAGTACCTGGGTAGTTGGGTAGTACGGCTAAGGGTATTGTCTATCCTCCTTAGATAGTGCCCTGAGATATTGGGCCAAGTACTATTGTTGGATCCCACACGTATATCAGAGAGCTATAGCACAGGGCAAACCCTTGTCTATAGAACCCTTGAATACCTAACCCTTGGGGACAAAAACATAAACAAATTAAAACAAACAAGATCTATTGTTGTGAAACCATGTTTAGGTTTCCAAATCACTACACAGTTCTTCCTGATTAATCATTTGGACATTTCATCACTGCAGTATTCTTCAGAACGAAGTATAATTCCACAGGTGTAAAAAAAAAGTATTGATATTTTTTCACCATTATTTGAGACCTATTCCATTAGCTTCATCTCTTCACCCGTATTACATTCATACATATCATTTTTCAGCAAAATTTTTGACCCCACCCGTCCCTTTTCGGTTCCCTCATCCTCATGGCCCATACCCATAGCCAAGACTTGGAAGCTCGCTTCAATACCTTGCAATCTAGTCTCACCGAGACCCAACAAGAAGTGAAACACCTCAGTGCCAAATGTTGTCACCATCAATAAAACCATGCAGTCCTCAATGGAGGCAATCAAACAAGACCTGACCAGCCATCTTGAATCTGTCTTTTTGTCACTCTGAACCAAGCTTCATATCCCTATAGATAACCCTTCCTCTGACTGACCTCCAAATACTGACGGTGAACATTCCTCTCATTCCCATAACTTTCAGAACCATCACTTTCAACGTGACCTACACCTTCCGTGGGTGGATGTGACCAAATTTTATGTCTCGGACCCCACGGGTTGGGTAACCCAAATGGAACATTATTTCTCTTTATACAACATTATAGGTGACTTGGCCAAACTCCAGTATGTTGTTCTCCATCTAGATCTAGAACGTTGGTAATGGTGGCAATGGAGAAAAACTTCTCGTCAAGGGTATATTGCTTGGACACACTTTGTGGGATATCTTTATGAATGATTTGACACTGAAACCAACCATTTGGGCCGTTTGACAAAGTTGAAACAATTAGGAACAGTGGAAGACATTATAGCTACCTTTGAGCACCTCGATTTTTGGACAGAGAGCATGTCTGATACCTTTTTCTGAGAGTGTTTTATCAGTGGCCTCAAGGATGATATTTGGGCCCATGTCCTCATGTCTTAGCCTCAGAGTTGGGTGGAGGCTACTAAAAGATCTAAAGAAGCACAACAGGTTGTATCTTCTTAAAACAAAAAACCATCATTTATCCCTCACCCTAAACTAGTAAATCCCACTACTCCCTCTGCTACACTAAAGATCCAAAAATTGACCAGGGATGAAATGGATGAACGCCAACTCAAAGGCATTTGTTATAATTGTGATGACAAATATTTCTCGGGCCACAAGTGTAAGGAAACAAATCTTTTTATGTCCATCTCCGGGGATATTTCAGAAGAGGATGTAGAAAATCCCCTTGTGTCTGAGTCACCTGATTCCACTAACATAACCCCTCCCTCAGACCCTCTCAAAGTAGAACTGGTCATTTCCCTCAATGCTCTCACTGGCTTCTCCACTCCCCAAATCCTCAAGCGAATTTGTTACATCAAGCATCAAAAGGTCATCATTTTGGTTGATAGTGGAAGCACCCATAATTTTATTCATCGCCACATTTCCCAAGAAGCTCATTGCTACATCCATGCCGTCAATAATTTCCAAATCATGATTGCCAAAGGTGGTTCCATGAAATGTGGAGGGAATTGTGAAAATGTGTGTCTCCAAAATTGTGACTACCACCTGAAATCTCATATGTTTTCTATCGACATGGGAGGTTTTGACATTGTGTTGGGTGCAGACTAGCTAAGGAATTTGGGTCCCATTCTCATGGATTTTAAGGACTTAACCATGCAATTCGACCAGGAGGGCCACCAATATAAGTTCCAAGGCATCACCGCGAGTTCTTCTGAGATCATTAGTTCCCATCGCATGGAAAAGCTTCTCAAAAAAGGTCATTCTGGTGTTATCGCCCAACTCCATGCCATACAAGCAACAGAGCCACCCTCGGTGCCGCAAGACCTCCAAGACATCCTTTCTAAACATCGATTGGTCTTTTCCACACCTCAATGACTCTCCTTCCCGTGGTGTTCATGATCATTCCATTCCCCTTGTACTCGGAATCCTTCCTCCCAATATTCGTCTGTATCATCACCCCTTTTCCCAAAAAATTGAAATTGAGAAAGTGGTCCAGGAACTCCTTAATGCAGGTGTTATCCGCCCTAGTATGAGCCCCTACTCTTCTCCTGTGGTCATGGTCCTGAAGAAAGAAGGTTCTTGGCGAATGTGTCCTGACTTTCGTTCCCTCAACAAACTTACCATTAAAGAAAAATTTCCCATTCCTATCATTGATGACCTCCTGGATGAATTGAGTGGCACCCAATTCCTTACTAAACTTGATCTTCGTTTGGGCTACCACCAGATATGTATGAAAGAGGTAGACTGTTAGCGTCAGAAGTCACTCCTGGATTGCTTGCAGGAGCAGAGCCCAACGCCCAACAGTTTATGTCACGATTTGATTAATGGGGTGATCGAATGGAGAAAGACTCAAGAAGATATAGCTTTAACTCAGGAGACCGGGCCTGGTATGTAGACAACAAGGGAGGTCTTGATCCAACTTCCATCAGTAAATGGATTAAAGGGTGGTAGATGGAAGACTTGTGAGAAGGGTGAGCAAGACTGCCTCAGGCGACAGTCCTTCGGAAGCTTGAGGATGAAAAACTCATAAGCCAAGATCCTCTTGGTCCAAAGCTTAAAGGATTTGAAGGGTGACTCGACTGGATCCTCCAATTCCAAGTCATTCAGCGCTAAGAAAATCACAGGAACTGATTAGAAACAATGCAACTGTTACAGTGATCCAACTTACATCATCCTATAACAGCTACAACTCGACTAGATCCTCCAATTCTGAGTTGTTCTAACATAGTAAACAAAGAGATGGAAAAGAGGCTGACATCCATAAAGTAAGAAGTCTCAAATGCCTTATACATTAACCAGAGCGACCAACGCTTCATCAAAACTTTACAATCGGGAGCCTTGCTCAACCATCGATGTTTACAAAATACAAAAACTGAGTCTATATACTCAGAAGAATTCGCCTAACAGAGGCGTGTTCAGTCATCCAAAGCTTGGTGTCCCTTCAGCCAAATTCGGACGGATATTCTTCATCAGACGCCACCTTAACTGTGCATGGCTCCTGCAAGGGGAGTAGCTGAGCCAGTAAATGCCGAGTTGGCGTGTGCAAACCTCTCTGGCTAGTCGAGGACTCGGCATGGTCTTCTTTGGAAAAATGGGTACACGGGACCCTCTCGAGCAGACAGCTTACCAGACCCTCCATATCCTACACTTAATGAATGAGGAGAGGTTTCAACCACCCCTTCTCACCTTCATTTACTTCAAATGAAAACCAGGACTGAGGTTAGATCAGATGGCATCTGGAGATCACGATGATCCTTTCAGCGACTGGACTCGACACCCTTGGCCCCTTTTTCACAGCTCTTTCTATTTTCCCATGTGACCACGGGTTGTGACCCTGCGTTTATTCTCAAAGGTGCTTTCGACATTCGCAAATAGGAAGGGACTGATCCTTGCTTATCATAGTCGTGATGAGCGAAATGTCGAGATGTCTTGATTGGGTGCCACGCGTCCCTCTCATATTTGACGGTTCTGAACTTACTCGACGATGTTGTGGGCCCCGGGTCCTAGACGCTCCTGGCACCTCGCGCATCGGGAATATGACGGAGCTGGTCCTTGTGCCTCGGAGTCGCAATGGTTGAAAAGGTGAGGAGCCTAATCGTGCACCAGGTGTCCCTCTTGGATGGATGACTGAGAATGCTCCGTGATACTACGGTCCTGACTCTGGGCGCTTTCGGCGCTTCGGGGTTCGGGGTTTCGAGATATAGAATGACATAGAACCCTCACCCTTTGAACTCCCGAATGCCGAAAAATCGACATGACTAGTTCTCATGCCACGTGTCCTTTGGATGGATGGCTGTTATCCTTTCCTATATACAATATGGGCACTATCCATCATGCTAATCTCAGCACAGCTCCGCTAGCCGCGATTTCCCACCAACCGTTGATCTGCTCCTATGGATGAATCCTGACCGTCGACAATATAATCTTGCCCGCTTACTTTCTTGGAAGCCAAAAACGAGATTTTTCCATGCTGCGCTCAGGCGCTTCTCGCGCCACTTGCAGACCTGAACGCTCTCGTGCCTCGGACGAGAAATGTTACTAACACAGACATTCCCAAGACTGCCTTTAGAACTCATGAGGGCCACTATGAGTTTTTGTTCATGCCCTTTGGCTTGTGTAATGCCCCCTCCACCTTCCAAAGCCTCATGAATCATGTCTTTCATCCTCTTCTCCGTCATTTTGTCTTAGTTTTCTTTGATGATATCCTCATTTATAGAAAAACCTGGACAAACCATCTTTCTCATGTGGATCGATTTCTCCATCTACTCTCTTAGCACCCAATTTTCCTGAAACAGTCTAAATGTGCTTTTGGCACCTCAGAAGTAGAATACTAGGGTCATCTAGTTGGCAAGGATGGTGTCGGGGTGGATCCTAAAAATATTGAAGCTATGCAAGACTGGCCTCACCCAAATAATCTCAAGAGCTTGCATGGATTTGTGGTCTTAATAGGGTATTATCTCAAGTTTGTTAAGAATTATGGAAAGATTGCAGCACCTTTCACTGCTCTCCTAAAAAAGAACTCTTTCACTTGGACTCTAGTTGTTGCTCAAGCTTTTCACACCTTGAATACGGCCATGTGCACCACTCTAGTCTTGGCCCTTCTTGATTTCACAAAGACCTTTGTGTTGGAATGTGATGCCTTGGGGAAAGGAATTGGTGTTGTCCTTATGCAAGAGGGTCGACCTTTGGCCTTTACCAACAAGCAGCTATCTGAAAGAAATCTAGGCAAATCCATCTATGAAAAGGATATGTTGGCTATTTTGCATGCCTTCGATCTGTGGTGCCCTTATCTATTGGGGCAATGTTTCCAAATTAAGACAGACCATCAAAGCCTCAAGTATTTTCTGGAACAACGCATTTCCTCCCCAGAGCAACAAAAATTGGTGACTAAGATCTTTGGATATGATTATGAGATCATTTACAAGAAAGTCAAAGAAAATGTGGTTACGGATGCACTTTACCAAAAATATGAAGATGAAGGATCCCTTTTTTCTCTTTCCTTCATTGTACCAGATTGGTTCCAAGTCATTCACCAGGAATGGCTACAAGATCCCAAAAGTCTGCATCTTATCCAACAATTGCAGTCCAATGCTCTAGCTTCCCCAAGGTACTCTTAGCTCCATGATGAGCTTCGATACAAAGGTTGTTTGTATTTAAGTAAACAACCAAAGCTTAAATCCACGGTACTTTCTGAGCTTCATGATACATCCACAGCGAGGCACTCCGAGTTCACCAAAACCTATGACAGGGTCAAACGTCCCTTTTTCTGGGATGGTATGAAACAGGACATTCGTAATTTTATCGCTGAATGTGATGTGTGTCAACGCAACAAGGGAGAAACATTCAAATCTTCGAGCACACTACAACCGCTCTCGATTCCACCTGCTATTTGGAAGGATATCTCTATGGATTTTATTACCGGCTTACCCAAATCAGGAAATAAATCAGTCATCATGGTGGTTGTTGATCTCCTTTCCAAGTATGCTCATTTCTGTGCTATTTAACACCCATTTACAGCATCCACAGTGGCTCAAATTTTCATGGATCGGGTCATCAAGCTTCATGGCATGCCGCACTCTATTTTTTTTTATCGTGACCCAACTTTCACAAGAAATTTTTGGCAAGAACTGTTCAAGATACAAGGCACCCAATTGCATCTCAGCTCAGCTTATCATCCCCAAACTAATGGTCAAACATAAGTTATCAACAAGTGTTTGGAGACATATTTGAGGTGTTTTTCCTCAGAAAATCAAAATCAGTGGGCTCAATGGTTACCCCTAGATGAATGGTGGTACAACACTTCATACCATACAACTACATGCATGACTCCTTTTGAAGCAGTATATGGACAGAAGCCACCTTCAATTCTCTCATACTTACCTGGTGTCTCGAAGGTCCAGGCGGTTGACCAAACACTTATATTTCGAGAGGCTATTCTCCATACCCTCAAAGAGAATTTGTTCATGGCACAAAATTGCATGAAGCAAAAAGTAGATCAAGGTCGCTCTGAACGTCAATTTATAGAAAGGGATCAGGTGTTTCTTCGACTACAACCTTACAAGCAAACTTCCCTCAAGGCCAATCATTTTCAGAAACTAGCGCCCAAATTTTATGGTCCTTATACCGTTCTCAAGTGTGTGGGACAAGTATCCTATCAGTTAGCTTTTCCCAGCCATTTGAAGCTACATCCTGTTTTTCATGTTTCATGCTTAAAGAAGGTGATTGGAACTAAGTGCCAAATTCAAACCAACCTTCCAGAGTTAGTCGAAGAAGGATCCATTTGGCTACAACCATAAGCATTTTTGGACCAGCGTGAGCGTCACCTGTGTTAGAGAACCATTAAGGAAGTGATAGTCCAGTGGAAAGATACAACTCCAGCAGATGCCACATGGGAACCAGCTACCATTCTGCAACAATTTCCACATCTCAAGCCTTGAGGACAAGGCTATTTTTAAGGGGGAAGACATGTTAGGGTCCTAACCCGCACATAGGTAGAACAATATATTCGGATGTAATAAAGGTCAATATTATTAAGGCCTTGCAATAAAATAGAATAAGTCGAATGTAAGAAGACCTAATAGAAGCTTCCACTTCTAGAAGGATCTTCCTCTAGATGCTTCTTTTGATAGACATATTTTGTATAAATAGGAGTCGAGGGTATGAGAACCCTAGCTTGGATATTATTGTAATAGCGCTCTGCTCAACTGGAGGTTGCCCCCTCGAAGAGGCCCATGAACATTACTTGCAGAATCAAAGTGTTATTTCTGTTGTTATTCTTATATCATTTCAGTGTTATTGTGGAGATTTTTCTGGTTATATTATTGTTATTCTGCCATTTCTAGCATTTTATTTCTGTTCTGCATAATTTTTATATCTAGTATATTACATTGAAGTTCGGGTGGAGGAGGTATTGAAGAAGAAGGATGAAGTTGAACATATAGTGTAGAAAACCCAAGCACTTGTCCAGAAACTATACAAATAAGTTCCAAAAGTCCCCATAATAGTAGAATATAATATGGAAGAACAAGTGTTAAAAATCGGTGAAGTCATCAAGGGCTTCAGAGTGCATATTGAGGACTTGCAATTATGGAGCATGCCAGGAATTCCACTAAAATTGCGAGAAGGAAGAGAAATAATGGCGACGAAAACAGTTTCCAACATTAAGAGGATAGAAGGAGAATGCGCAAAACTCTGTGAGGAGAGTGCGCAGATTTGGACAGAATTAGTAGAAGACCTTGATATGAAGGCCATGGAGGCCAAGTTAAGAGAAGCACGAGAACAGGAGAAACAAGCGTTAGAAAGGGTCGCTACACTTCCACCAGCGAAGCATATGACAACAATTTTGGCACAAAAGGAAATCAGATGTGGAAGTGGAGAAAATGAGGAATCAGTAGAAGATCCTTCAACAATGATTGGGACCACTGCAGGAAGAAGCAGTGAGGATAATAGGGGAGTTGGACACTATGCAGGGAAAGGTAAAACATGCGGCATATGAAGTAGAGGAAAACATCACAGTATTGACTGTGTAGGGGGGCAAGGAGATTGAAGAAAAAGAGGCCATGATAATTAAAGAAGTGGAGGTAGAAAAGGAAACCTCCCAAAAAAAAATTGCGGCATGGAAGAGCAGGCAACATGCCTGAGTGGCTCGGGATGAGCCATAGGTGAGTGTTGGGGGCATGTTGGATAGGTAGTTTTGGAATCCAATTTTGGGGAAAATATTAAGTATATAAGAAGTGTGCAGAAGAGATGCATAGAGGAGAAGAAGAAAGACAAGGAATTGCGCAGATGAGGTGCATCCAGAAGGACAGCGCACAATAAGCGGAATAAAACATGAAGAAGAATAAAGCATAGAGAAGAATAAAGTAGCAGAATAAAGCAGGTGAAAAGGAAGGATGACACCTTGGCAAGCTAAAGATGGAAGGACACACAAAAACAGGAGGAAAAGCAGCCAGAGTGCAAAAGCAACATGCAGACGAAAAAGAAGAATAAAGTAGTCCAACAATCAATGAATTGGAGGTATCACGCATGGTAATAAGGGTTTTGGGGTGAAACCAAGTAGGGTTTTAAGCCATAGATTGTATATATAAATATGTAATGGGTTGGGGGAATAAGGGTTCCTTATTGTTGGTTCTTCTGTGTGGTTATTCTCGGGAAGTATTGTGGAGTCTATTCCAAACTGTCGAGAACGCATGTCAGTAAGAAGGTTGATAGGATGGAAAGGGAGGGAATCGATGTCTGAAGGTAAGGAATGATGCAGAAAGAGAGAGGCTTGCACTGCAGAGCGACTACGCTAAGAGAAGAGAAAGATAACCATGATATATATTTGTAAGCGCAGTGCGCAATCCTGAAACCATTACTAAACGTGTAATAAAAAATCCAGTCGTTGTGGACATAGCCCAGAGTTGGGTGAACCACGTTAAATCTTGTGTTGTATGTTTGTTATGTGATTCTTATGAATTATGTCTAGATGCATAGTAGAGTATAATTTTGTTATGTTTAATCCTTTCACAATAGTCATGATTGTTACAACAATGAGGTTATGCAGTAATATGGAATATAATGAGAATATGAATCTGAATCGCTAAGTAAGTTAATACAAAACAAGGACAAAATTATGCACAAAGAACTAATAAGGAAGAATGAACAGAAGGGTCTCCTCCCATTCCCTCACTACAGTAGACACTTGGTTCTTGCAGTCCCAATAGATACCTCGGGTGAGACTTCATCTACGCAAGAGGGTGATGTCGAAAGAGCCGGTGTCTGGTGAGTTTTGTTGGTCATAGATAACTCGAACCTAGGGTCTTAAAAATCGTGAAAAACACCAACAATGACTATGGTTGAATGTGGTTACCCATGGTTGATTATGGTTTACCATGGTTAACCATGTTCGACCATAGTCATCCATGTTTGACCGTGGTCATCCATGTTTGACCATGCTTGACAATGGTCATCCATGTTTGCACATGAATGACCATGGCTGGACATAGTTGAATATAGTTGGACATGGTTGGCCATGTTTCACCACGATTAACTGTGGTTGACCATGGTTTACCTTGGTTGAATATGGTGCACCATGTTTGACTATCTTTGACAATAGTTGGTTATGTTTTACCATGTTTAATTGTGATTGACGATGTTTAACCATTGTTCACCATGTTTTGATATGATTAATGGTTAATTATGTTTAACCATTATTAACCATGGTTTCCACATTTGAATATGGTGGACTAAGGTTGACCATGTTTGACTATGGTTGACCATGTTTAACTATGATTCACCATGTTTGACTATGGTTGGTAATGGTGGAATATGGTGATACAAAATGGATCAGAACAAACAAATGGATGTAAGACTTAGTACTTGCAAGATAATTTGATGATTAATTAAGGTTAGATAAACTATTAAATACAATGCAAATGTAAAAGTAAATCAGACAAAAGAGATTAAAAAAAGAGAAATAAATGAAAAGATAATAATAAAAGGAGAGAAAATATTAAGGAATGGGAAATGAAAGGTCAAGCTTGTTGGCCTTCCCATTACCCCAACTCTCCCTCTTTCATTTTTTAATTTCACTCTCAAAAGGTCTTTTTTTGGGACCAAGAGGAGAGAAGGTAGAGGAGAATGAGTTGTGTGGCGATAGAGCCATGGATTGCATTGTAACCAGATATTGTCAAAATAGATTGAGAAACCACTGAATGTTAGTTTTCCCATTTGGGTTTCTAGGGTAAAAAATATCTCATGTGCAATGCTTTCTCCATATGTGTTTGATTTAATGTGCTAATTTTCTTATTGCATTTATCAAGTGTCTCTCTGAATTATTATTAATGGCTACCAATGGACATTGAGAGTGCATGGAAGGGATATTTATAATTAGAGTTATAAATTCCTACATATTCTAGGTTTTCTTTTCCATTAGAGGTGCCAATAACTAGTAAGCCTCCACCATTGGATGCCCATCTAGTCCCAGAGATCAATGGTTTCCATTTCAAAGATATTGCAATAAATTGGGAAATTTCTAAATTGGTTCCTCTTGAGAATTTGACTATTAAAAGTGGGGGAAAACACCACTATGAATTTTCATGGTTTCCATGAGCTACTTGTAGATGTTTGGATCTTAAATTGGTTTTGTGTATCTCACTTAGGGCCAATATAAAACCCAGTAAACCTAAAGAAGGCCTCCCAGAGTGGATAAATTCAAATTTCAATAGATACATTCCATATGGTCATTCCTTCCACTCGTTGACAGGCCTTATGGGGTCGTACGTGGCCAAATGAGTTCACTGATTGTGTGGGTTTCTCAACGATCTATGCACCTTCTTTCTTGCATATGCGTTGGTTTCTTTGGCTATAGACAACAAAGAAAAGTCAAATAGAACAATAAATAAATAAACCTCATCTCTCTTGCCTCTAATCATTTGCACTCTTTCTAGTTGAGGTGGCGTTTCTACAAACAAATGCTTTGGTTGGATTTTACGCATTAAGTATTGGAGCTACATATTAATATCTATATCTAAATTGTTTGATGGATTATTTTTACATGAAAATGACTAAGATTGAGAGCATTCCAAGCATAAACATTTTCCCATTCTCAATGCCTTGAATTTTAAATGTAAGATTGATACTTGTGGAGGATATCCTTGAGTTGAATATTCATTGTGGTTTCTTATTCATTGCAATTACAAAGAAGAGGGTGGTTTTGTTCTTCATTAATGATAGAAAAAACTATTTACTTTCTTGTATGAAGTAAATTCTCTATTGCTACAATAATGTAGTTAATCAAGTATGAATTGATTGTGTATTGTTGGAGATATACATCTCAATAAGAATCAATTGAAATTGAGTGGTAACAAGGAATTCCAATTGATTATAGTGAGGGATTATTCTATTTACAAAAATTGAAGAGAGAGTAATCCATCTACTAGTGGAATATTGTGAAGGAAGAAAAGTGTTGGTCCTTGCCCACTATAATTTAGAAGCAAATGTGTATTCATATTCCCACTAATTTTCTTTAGTTAATAAAGCATTTTTGTCAGTGAGATTGTACATTGTATTCTTTTTGTCTACTTGAAGAATACACACAATGAATCTTTCACTAGACTATTGAGAATATGAGTGTTGAGAATGCGTAGATAGATGCCCAAGTGAAACCTGTTTAACTCAGTAGAGTGAGCACATAAATTATGAATGTATAGAGTTGGAGTTTTTCACTCTTCTAGCACCTAAACATAGAGCATTGCAAGCACAAAGGAGCCAATTCATGTGTTCCTTCCTTGGTATCTTCAGAAGACCGAATTTAGAACAAGAAGAACTAAACATGGTTAGAACCATATTGATGATCTTGAATTCTAAGTCCTATTTATTATTGTTGCCATTGGTATATAGTTGCTTACATGTAGGTTACACCCAAGAAAAATCCATTATAAAGACACAAATCTTTCCATAAGGATGAGAATAGAGACCAAGATTTTAATTCTTCAAAGTATCCATGCTGGTGAAGCAAGTGGGACATAATTCCTTTGATTATGTATCATAAGATATCAGGGCCATTGAGTCCTTAACCATGATGCAACTTCCAGAATCTTGTATACCTATCATGGGTAAAGAAAATAGAGAGAGATTGAAAGACCTGCAGGCCATCAATGCTTAGCTTCAAGAAGAGAACAAACACTCGAAGGAATGGTTCCAGATGTTTAACCAATGAATGAGAGAGATGGTGAAGAACCTTGGGACCTCGACATGACTACTTCCATTGCTAAAGAACCAATTTGATGAATGACAAGGCTTCCTCACTACATTCATAGCATATTGGGACACGCATAGAGTGTAGCTTGTACAATTGGGAGAGAAGGTCATCTATATGGATAGTTGGTAGGAGGATAGGCTCGTTCAGATGATGATTCAATTGCAACAAGAGTTGGTAGAGAAGGAATAAACATTGGTAAATATATGGGATGGTATCTAATAGAACCGCGAAGTAGAGACACCTTCTATTTCCACCACTAAAGCCACCACCATGACTATGAAAACTTTGGTAAACTCACCTTCTATACACATTTCTCAGGAGAATACCATGAAGAGTTCTATACACATTTCTCATGAGAATGAAAAGAATACTAGAGGAATTGGATCAAAGTTATTAAGGAATATGGGATATCATGAACAAGGGATAGGAAAGAGAATACAAGGCATCCTAAGCCTCATTGTAACTGAACATAGGGTCAAACATGAAGGTTTGGGTTTTGATGGAAGAGAGGAAAAGGCCACAAAATAAAATATCACATTTGTGAAGGAAAAGGGCATGGAAAAGTTGGATGTCTTATTATAAGAAAGAGCAATAGTACATGAAGATAACAACACAATACCACCTCAATATTCTGTTGCTATATTGTAGAAGGGTAGTGATGAAAAGAGTTCAAAGACTTATCCTACACCTACACTCAAAATAATCATTGATAAGATTAGTAGGAAGAAGAAGAAGAAGAAGAAGAATTATGGGCATGCATCAGGTAAAGAATCCATTTTTTTTCCATTGTTGCAGGAAGAAAGGTCATAGCATTGTCATCTTTTGGTACTCAAAGGCATGATCATTGTGTGGGAAGGAATGCCATGTTGAGAAAACTTATTGGGAGAATCATACCACATGTCATAAGATTGAATGTTTTTAGAGGAAGAATGGAAATAAGACTTACCCAATCCAACAAAAAAATCAAAGGAACATGGCGAGGAGTATATAAAGCATTCCATGTAGTGGCAACAAGAATTTTTTCCACCACTACAAGTTGAGTGGGAATTTGGGAAGAAATGTTTTGGCAACTTCATCTAGAGCTTCATCCCAGAAAATACACAACCAAGAGAAGAGTTAGGAGAGTGAAGAGTAAATAGGATGAAGATATCCCTACATCTATAGTCCAAGGAGCATAATTTTTCCAAATATTTATAACAACATATGAGGTCAACATCACCATTGAAGAAGACAACAGGTTGATCTTCACAACTAAGGCAACCCAATTCCAATTGTTACGTACAATATTCCAAAATAAGTTTCCCTTCTTGGAGATGTATTGAATATTGGTGTGGGGAGGTCAATGATAGTCCCTCATCTTTATACCATCCAAATCTCAAGGCATTCCCTCATCCTCAAAATTGTATCCTATTGATGATTATCACCTACAACCATACATGTGTAGGATTTACCAAATGTTTGAGTGGAAGGTGTTATGATTGCACATCAAGGTTTTCACCCAATTGACCTTGTCGTAGAGAAAAAGTTCTTGTAAGAATGTGAACGCACTTAAAACAAAATCCATGTTAGGAATCAATTGGTCCTAACAGAAGAAAGAATCCAAATGACCTATTATGGAATTGTTATGTGATGGCATAGCTTGTCAGAATCACATTGAGCAAGAAAACTATAATTTGACATGGCTTCATTGACTATCAAGATGGATTGTCTCAAAGTCTAAGAGAGATAGGAATGAATTTTGAATGTAGAGTTTGGATCTAGAGATTTCTCAGAGCCAAGAGTCAATGCGCATACTTCTACACCAGAACAAGTGAGCCAAGAACCATAGCCAGAGCCAAGAACCATAGACAAAGCCATCGATAAATCCTGAGCTAGTAGCCAAATCCACGAGATAGAGCCAAAGATATATTCATAGCTATAGATAATAACTAGAGCTAGATCCATGTTCCATAGAAGCATATAGAAGGCACATTGATCTAGATTGGTTTCTTCTAAGATTTTGGAGAGAAAAAATCCTCTCAATGGGGAGGTGTGATCTAAAATAGATCCAAATAAATGAATGGTTGTAAGATTCGGTACTTGTAAGCTAATTCAATGATTAAAGGAGGTTAGATAAACTATTAAAGACAATGCAAATGTAAAAGCAAATGAGAAAAAAAAAAGATAAAAGAAAAAGAGAAATGAATGAAAAATAATAATAATAGGAGAGAAAAGGCCAAGGAATGGGAAATGAAAGGTCAATCCTACTGGCATTACCATTACCCTATATCTCCCTATTTCTTTTTGTACTTTCACTCAAAGGGTCTTTTTTTGGCCAGGGGGAGAGAAGGAAGAGGAGATGGAGTTGTGTGGCCATAGAGCCATGAATTTCATTGTAACTAGATATTTTTGAAAAAGACCAAGAAACCATTGAATGTCAATTTTCTCATTTGGGTTTCCAATGTAAACAATGTCTCATATGCAATGCCTTCTCTATGTATGTTTGATTTATTGTGTTAATTTGCTTACTACATTGATAAGGAATCTCTATGTATTATTATTAATGGATGCCAATGGAAATTGAGAGTGTATGGAAGAGGCATTTGTAATTAGAGTTATAAAATTATTCATACTCTGGGTTTGATTTCCCATTTGAGGTGCCAGCAACTAGTAAACTTCCACCATTGGATGCCCATCAAGTCATAGAGATTGATGGGTTCCATTCCAAAGTTGTTGTAGTAAGTTAGGAAGTTTCTAAATCAGTTCCTCTTGAGAATTTGATTGTTAGAAAAATTCCACTGTCAATCGTCATGGCTTCCATGAGATGCCTGTAGAATTATGGAGCTTAAATTGGTTACATGTAGCTCACTCAGTGCCATTATACAGCCCAACGAACCTCAATAATCCCTCCCACATAAAATAAATTCAAATTGCAACAACTATAAGCTATAAAACCATTCCTTCCACTCTCTAACAATTCATACACAATCATACGAAGGTCGTACGAGTTGGCTGAGTGTCCTAGTTTCTTGAAAATGATGTCCCTTACCTATGTGTTGTGTTCTTTATCTATAGAAAACAAAGAAAATTCAAATTAAACAATAAATAAATTGACCTCATCTCTCTTACCTTCAATAATGTGCATTCTTTATAGTTGAGGTGACGTTTCTATAAACAAATGCTTTGGTTTGATTTTACTTTTCCTCATGCTCATTAAGTGTTGGAGCTACACATTAATATCTATATCTAAGTTGTTTGTTGGATTATTTTTATATGGCAATCACTAAGGTTGAGAGAATTCCAAACATCAACGTTTTCACATTCTTAATGCCTTGAATTCTAAATGTAAGAGTGATAGTTGTGGAGGATATCCTTGAGTTGAATATTCATTGTGGTTGCATATTCATTGTAATTACAAAGAAGAGGGTGGTTCTATCCTTCATTAACAATAGAATAAGTTATTTAATTTGTTGTATGAAGTGACTTCTTTATTGCTGCAACAATGTAGTTAATCAAGTTTGAATTGATTGTTTACTATTGGTGGTATACATTACAATAAACATCAATTGACCACTCAGTGGCAACAAGGCATTCTACTTATTGTTTATAGAAAGGAATTCTTCTATTTACAAAAAATGAAGGGAGAGTAATCCATCTACTGGTGGAGTATTGTAAAAGAAGAAAAGTGTTGGTATTTGGACAAGAAG
>SNQJ01S0012832.1:20277-43385 GCA_010110895.2 Picea sitchensis
CCCAGCTCGAGGGTGACCCATTGCTGAGCTGATGAGCAGTGCAGTCTAAGGCTGGGAGGTTCGTGGAAGGCCTGCACTTGGTTGGTGGAATCTACCACTTTTAAAAGATAAGTATCTGATTATGCCTTAATCATGTTTTGCAGGACTGTGCTGCATATGTTATCATGTTTTCCGCTGTGTATATGAATTAATATGAAACGCTATGGATTGTTAATTATAGCAGTAAATAATATGTTTACTCTGAGCTTAAATGTGTTTAGTTGTTGAATGCATATGGATCATATAATACCTGTATGAATTATGTATCGAGAGTGGTGTTATAGTCTTCTTTTAATAGCAATTAAGCCTTAGTAGCAGAAAATGGGCGCTACAATATAGAAAGTACATAAATTATGTGCATATAGAGTTGGAGTGTGTCACTTAGCTAGTACCTAAAATCAAAGCATTGCAAGCACAAAGGAGCCAATTCACGTGTTCCTTCCTCGGTATCTTTAGGAGACCCAATTTAGAACAAAAATAATTGAACACGCTCAGAAACCTATTAAAGATATTGAATTCTAAGTCTTGTTTGTTATTATTGTCATTGTTAGTTAGTTGCTTACATGTAAGTTACACCCAAGAACAAGCCATTCTGAAGAGATAGATCTTTGTATAAGACTAAGAATAGAGACCAAGATTTTAATTCTACAAAGTATCCATGTTGGTGAAGTGAGTGGGCTATACATTCCTCAATTATCGATCATATGGTTGAATTTGGTTGATTATGGTTAACTTTGGTTGTCCATGCTTGACTATGTTTAATTATGGTTAACCATGGTTGACTATGGTTGAAAATGTTTGAATTCCATCCTTAACTAGATTATGCCAAATTGCAACACTGGAATGTTTATAATATGGTTATATCTACTATGATCTTCATTTTGGTTGACTTTTGTTGACTTAATATGTTCCTTAATAAATTCAAATTGCAACAACTATAAGCTATAAAACCATTCCTTCCACTCGCTAATAAGTCGTACACAATCATACGAAGGTCGTACGAGTTGGCTAAGTGTGCTAGTTTCTTGAAAATCATGTCCCTTACCTATGTGTTGTGTTCTTTATCTATAGACAACAAAGAAAATTCAAATTAAACAATAAACAAATTGACCTCATCTCTCTTACCTCCAATCATGTGCATTCTTTATAGTTGAGGTGACGTTTCTACAAACAAATTCTTTGGTTTGATTTTACTTTTCCTAATGCTCATTAAGTGTTGGAGCTACACATTAATATCTATATATAAGTTGTTTGTTGGATTATTTTTACATGGCAATCACTAAGGTTGAGAGAATTCCAAACATCAACGTTTTCCCATTCTCAATACCTTGAATTCTAAATGTAAGAGTGATAGTTGTGGAGGATATCCTTGAGTTGAATATTCATTGTAATTACAAAGAAGAGGGTGGTTCCATCCTTCATTAACAATAGATTAAGTTATTTAATTTGTTGTATGAAGTGACTTCTTTATTGCTGCAACAATGTAGTTAATCAAGTTTGAATTGATTTTGTACTATTGGTGGTACACATTACAATAAACATCAATTGACCACTCGGTGGCAACAAGGCATTCTACTTATTGTTTATAGAAAGGAATTCTTCTATTTACAAAAAATGAAGGGAGAGTAATCCATCTACTGGTGGAGTATTGTAAAAGAAGAAAAGTGTTGGTATTTGGACAAGAAGAAAATGTATATTCATATTCCCACTACTTGTCTTTAGTTAATAGAGCATTGAGATAAGTGTAATTGTCGATGAGAGTGAACATTGTATTCATGTTTTCTACCTGAACAATACAGATAGCTACTCCTTCACTGGACTATTGAGAATATGAGTGTTGGGAATGAGTAGATAGATGCCAGAGTGAAACCTATTCAAATAAGTATAGAAAGTACATAAATTATGTGCATATAGAGTTGGAGTGTGTCACTTAGCTAGTACCTAAAATCAAAGCATTGCAAGCACAAAAGAACCAATTTATGTGTTCCTTCCTCGGTATCTTTAGGAGACCCAATTTAGAACAAAAATAATTGAACACACTCAAAAACCTATTAAAGATATTGAATTCTACTTATTATTTATTATTATTGTCATTTTTATTTAGTTGCTTACATGTAAGTTACACCCAAGAACAATCCATTCTGAAGAGATAGATCTTTGTATAAGACTAAGAATAGAGACCAAGATTTTAATTCTACAAAGTATCCATGTTGGTGAAGTGAGTGGGCTATACATTCCTCGATTATCGATCATATGGTTGAATTTGGTTGATTATGGTTAACTTCGGTTGTCCATGCTTGACTATGTTTAATTATGGTTGACGATGGTCAATTATGATTGAAAATGTTTGAATTCCATCCTTAGCTAGATTATGCCAAATTATGACACTTAAATGTTTATAATATGGTTATATCTACTATGATCTTCATTTTGGTTGACTTTTGTTGACTTAATATGTTCCTTAATAAATTCAAATTGCAACAACTATAAGCTATAAAACCATTCCTTCCACTCGCTAACAAGTCGTACACAATCATACGAAGGTCATACAAGTTGGTTGAGTGTGCTAGTTTCTTGAAAATCATGTCCCTTACCTATGTGTTGTGTTCTTTATCTATAGACAACAAAGAAAATTCAAATTAAACAATAAATAAATTGACCTCATCTCTCTTACCTCTAATAATGTGCATTCTTTATAGTTGAGGTGATGTTTCTACAAACAAATTCTTTGGTTTGATTTTACTTTTCCTCATGCTAATTAAGTGTTGGAGATACACATTAATATCTATATCTAAGTTGTTTGTTGGATTATTTTGACATGGAAATCACTAAGGTTTAGAGCATTCCAAACATCAACGTTTTCCCATTCTCAATGCCTTGAATTTTAAATGTAAGAGTGGAGGATATCCTTGAGTTGAATATTCATTGTGGTTGCATATTCATTGTAATTACAAAGAAGAGGGTGGTTCTATCCTTCATTAACAATAGAATAAGTTATTTAATTTGTTGTATGAAGTGACTTCTCTATTGTTGCAACAATGTAGTTAATAAAGTTTGAATTGATTGTGTATTATTGGTGGTATACATTACAATAAACATCAATTGACCACTCAGTGGCAACAAGGCATTCTACTTATTGTTTATAGCAAGGAATTCTTCTATATACAAAAAATGAAGGGAGAGTAATCCATCTACTGGTGGAGTATTGTAAAAGACGAAAAGTGTTGGTATTTGGACAAGAAGCAAATGTATATTCATATTCCCACTACTTGTCTTTAGTTAATAGAGCATTGAGATAAGTGTTATTGTCAATGAGAGTGCACATTGTATTCATGTTTTCTAATTGAACAATACACATAGCTACTCCTTCTCTGGACTATTGAGAATATGAGTGTTGGAAATGAGCAAATAGATGCCAGAGTGAAATCTATTCAACTAAGTATAGAAAGTACATAAATTATGTGCATATAGAGTTGGAGTGTGTCACTTAGCTAGTACCTAAAATCAAAGCATTGCAAGCACAAAAGAGCCAATTCACGTGTTCCTTCCTCGGTATCTTTAGGAGACCCAATTTAGAACAAAAATAATTGAACACACTCAGAAACCTTTCAAAGATATTGAATTCTAAGTCTTGTTTATTATAATTGTCATTGTTAGTTAGTTGTTTACATGTAAGTTACACCCAAGAACAAGCCATTCTGAAGAGATAGATCCTTGTATAAGACTAAGAATAGAGACCAAGATTTTAATTTCTACAAAGTATCCATGTTGGTGAAGTGAGTGGGCTATACATTCCTCGATTATCGATCATATGGTTGAATTTGGTTGATTATGGTTAACTTTGGTTGTCCATGCTTGACTATGTTTAATTATGGTTGACCATGGTCGACTATGGTTGAAAATGTTTGAATTCCATCCTTAACTAGATTATGCCAAATTGCAACATTGGAATGTTTATAATATGGTTATATCTACTATGATCTTCATTTTGGTTGACTTTTGTTGACTTAATATGTTCCTTAATAAATTCAAATTGCAACAACTATAAGCTATAAAACCATTCCTTCCACTCGCTAACAAGTCATACACAATCATACAAAGGTCATACGAGTTGGCTAAGTGTGCTAGTTTCTTGAAAATCCTGTCCCTTACCTATGTGTTGTGTTCTTTATCTATAGACAACAAAGAAAATTCAAATTAAACAATAAATAAATTGACCTCATCTCTCTTATCTCCAATCATGTGCATTCTTTATAGTTGAGGTGATGTTTCTACAAACAAATGCTTTGGTTTGATTTTACTTTTCCTCGTGCTCATTAAGTGTTGCAGCTACACATTAATATCTATATCTAAGTTGTTTGTTGGACTATTTTTACATGGCAATCACTAAGGTTGAAAGCATTCCAAACATCAACGTTTTCCCATTCTCAATGCCTTGAATTCTAAATGTAAGAGTGATAGTTGTGGAGGATAACCTTGAGTTGAATATTCATTGTGGTTGCATATTCATTGTAATTGCAAAGAAGAGGGTGGTTCTATCCTTCATTAACAATAGAATAAGTTATTTAATTTGTTGGATGAAGTGACTTCTCTATTGCTGCAACAATGTAATTAATCAAGTTTGAATTGATTGTGTACTATTGGTGGTATACATTACAATAAACATCAATTGACCACTCAGTGGCAACAAGGGTTATGTCACATTGGGACATTCCTAAAGAGTTATGTTGGATTGCAATTTTCATTGTGATATTCTCCTTAGTTAACATAATGTCGAATGACTAGGTTTTTCAATGGTTATGTTGCATTTTGACATTCGTCAAGGGTTATGTTGCATTGAGTTTGTTTGACTATAGTTGACCAGGGTTAATTATTGTTGACCATGGTTGAAGATGGTTGAATATGGTTAACCATGGTAGACTATGTTTGATTATGTTTTATTGTGGTTGAGTATGGTTGAATGTGGTTGAAAATGATGGCCATGGTTGACCATGGTTTATTATGGACTTACCATGTTCATGTTGGTCAAATTATGTCGAATTGTTATGTTCCTCAATGGTTATGTCACATTGTGATGTTCATCAAGGGTTATGTTAGATTGTGATGTTCACCAAGGTTTATGTTACATTACGACATTTCTCAAGGGTTATGTTGGATTGTGACATTCCTCAATGGTTATGTCCCATTGTGACATTCATTATGGCTAACTTATATGGAATTCCTGCATTCATCAATGGTTATGTTACATGATACAGGAGAAGTTTTCCTCCTTAAAACAACCTTGTTTGATTATACCTAGGGGGTCTTTGGATTACTTAGGGAGTGGGTTCCCTAAAGTTCGAATTATTGTATTTTCCTATGTTTATTGATTTCTAGAAGATAGGGTTTGTTAAGTGATATTATTGAATGTAATAAAATCTATCTTATTACGCAGATTTCGAGAAGTTATGAGGGATGGTTGAGTATTTTGTGGATCTAGACGATCCTAGGGATTGTTTATTGGGAGATATTAAGATCTGAACCAAATTCTGGTGTTAGAATCCTTTTCAATTAAATGTTGTAATCCTACAGGCAAAAAGGTGGTCTGAGTGAGATAGAGTGAGGAAAGTTAGAGGCATGTAAGAGGCCAAATGTGGCATGCAGGCTGAGTAGAGGCCAATTTGATGTATATCAAGCTAAGAAGGTTGAAGGCCTTGTATAAATCCATGTACATATTCATTAATAGAATATTCATATTTATGAGTTTCTTGTGTTAGTGTGGAATTGAATGTTTCTTGATTTCATTATAGCTTTGTGTTGAGTAATCGAAGTCCAAATCAAACTAGTTAGAATTGTACTATAGTTTTCAGGGTATAGTTTGTGAGAGTAACCCTCGTATAAGGAGAACTGATCGAAAGTGATCATCGATCATCGAAGAGATCGATGTCTTCAAGGAGAGAATGAATTGATCACTCGAGTTCGTAGTTTAATTTTAGTGGAATTGTGGTGGAGTTGAGTTGAAATTTTTTCGTATGCAGGCTGATCAAGGATTGAATCCCTTCGAAGAATAAGGAAGAACTCCTTTACAAGCATAAAGAACAACGATTGTCTGATTAAGATAGAGGAGTAAGAGTGATCGTTAATTATAGTGTATTCAGACTTAGTATATTCAGAGTACCTTAAGGGAAGAAACTCCAACAAAGATAACCTGATCAACAACACAGATCAGGCAGAAGAAGACGATCGACGATTGAAGCAACACTGGGTTCAGAGCCAAAGAAGTGGTAAATACTTCCGGAGTCAGTATATCGGAGTGCAAGTTGAAAGAAGATTCTACAAGGGAAGGCCCGATCAACAACGACGATCGATCAGAGAGGTGCATAGATTAACAACTTAGAAGAGGACGTGTGGCAGTATTCTATCGAAGGCCACTATCAGAGTGGTAGAACGTTGGAGGAATAAGTGTTCGATCGAAGGCCTGGATTAACTTGGAATAAAACAGATCATTGGCTACAAAAGTGACATGTGGCGACATACTATTGAAGTAAGGTAACCATCGTGATTTGGATTTTGGAGAAAAGTGTGGTAGGTGTACTTCAAAGAAAACATACCGACCAATGGTCGAGATCTATTCTGGATGAGATAGATCCATGGTTCTGATGGAAACATGTGGCAGATGACAGAGACCAGACGTGGCATCGACAAATGAGAAGTGGACACGTAGCAATGACGTGGACGAGTAATTGAGAGACACGTCGTGGTGACATGAACGAGTAGGAAACAGATACGTGGAATCCACATGTAAGTCTATGGATGAAGACTTGGCACAGTTAAGCAAAGGATAATGATCCATGACCATTTAATCCTAATAGATTGATGATGGAGATTGCATAAGAGAATGAGGTCTGAAAAGGAGAGCACGAGCATTCTGAGTTGGTGTTCGGAGTATTGAAGGATCCTAGTATCGATCCACCCCGAAAAGAGTGCTCCGATGAGAGATCAAGATCATCCATCCTGTGACAATCAAGGACGAGGAACAAAGGTCAGAAAAACTCTGATAGGCCTACGGGAGAGTTGAGCCCAATGGTGATAAGGTTAAGTAATGGTCATAACCTGAGGTCAAATGAAGTTAGCCACATATTTGAGCGCATAAATTATTAGCGTCTAGTTATAGTTATGGTTGTATTGGTTTAACTCCAAAAGATCAAAGGAGCCAACAAATTGGATTTAGCCCGCAGTTATGGCAAAAGGTCTCATGGAGACTAGCACTGGGCTTTGAGCGCTAAAGGGACTGTGCATAAAAACCGAGCATTCAAAACTCTGTTAAGTCAGGAATTTGGGCCCGAGAGAAAATTAGGAAGACAACTTGATCCGAGCTACAATAGAAATTAGATTCAGTTTTCTGTACATATGGGACAACAAGGTCGAGAGGTCATCATTGCATTAGAGTGTTTATCAAGGGATATGTTGCAATGTGACATTAAGAGCTCAACCATATTATAACGTGCTTGATATATTCCTATTGACATTGATTGAGGGTTATGTTGCATTATGACATAACTTAATGGTTACATCACATTGTGTCGTTCATCTTGGTTAACTTATGTCAAATTGCTACTTTCATTTATGGTTGTCACATTCTGACATTCATCATGACGGACTTATATCAAATTTTACATTCATCAATGGTTATGTTATATTATGACATTCATTAAAAATTATGTCACATTGTGACACTAAGAAGTCAATGACATTTAATGTGCTTAATATATACTTATTAATATTCATCAAAGATTATGTTACATTAAAACATTTATTAAAAATTATGTTGAACTGTGAGATTCCATAAAAATACATCATTAATATCGTCATAAAAATCTACCCCCCAAATTACAAAGTTATGATGTTACTCTTATAAAAATCCACATATATAAAAAAAAATGTAATGTGAAACAAATTGCCTTTACAATTATCTATAGTCTAACATGTAGTTTGTTAAACAAAGTAGTACGCATTTAATGTATAAAACTCGATAGTTGGAAAAATAGACAAAATAATCATTTTCCAATATGATCATATATCTAGGAAAATTCATTCCATTATAACTAAATTAAAACAAATGTATAAAAGGGAGATAACTATTGGATTATGACAATTCTTCTTCCAAATTGATTTGAATATGAAAAAAATCATTAAAATATAATTGTTTGTTTTTGAAAATTTTCAAATATAATTTTTTTTTTTTTTTAATGAAAGTGTTTTAAATCTTAAAAAATAGTGTTCATTGTACATATCAACTTAATAATAAAAAAGTGTTTAAATCTTAAAAAATAGTGTTCATTGTACATATCAACTTAAGTTTTCGGGTCTACCACTTGTTTCGTCAAATTAGTGGAAACTGAAACACGTGGCACTCTTTTGTTCTGGTAGCAAAAAAAAATACCACCACATGCTCCGCCAAACAATTGGAAACCAAAGCAGGTGGTAATAGAGTATTGTGACAGAGCCATCTAGACATTCAGCCAGAAGACTGAACATAAAATCTGGACAGAGCACAAAACAGGAAAGTTTAACAGTAGTACAAAAAATCCATGTGTTTTGCAAAGGAAATGCATAGAGCCTATGAACTTTAAACATTAAAAGAGCTATTAAAACCTGTCATCCTGAGTGTCTCCGTGAGGAGTGAAGATGTAAGGTTGCACACAAGTTGGGCATCTCTGCTGACTTTGTGTGCACGAGAAGGCGTCGAACATGTCAAGTATGCCGATGAGGAGAGTGTCTGTGGGGCTGCTCCTCCATGTCCCTCCGCATCTCAAAGATGAGCTCCAGGTGTTCTGGCGCCAGGAAGCAAGGTGTGTGACTCTCACGCCATGTATGAGGTAAGCGGTGGAGGCTGAACCGGGCGGTCTTCCTAGGGATTTCTTCTTGGACTATACAAGTCGACCCCTCCAAGGCTGTCGCTGTAGCAGTTGCAGGAAAATTGGTGTTGGGTCGGTCATGGTGGTCTGGAACTGTGTAGAGGGAGTCTGGCAGAACCGTAATTGGTTCCACTGGAATTTTTTCCTCCACATAGGCCATGGGAGGCAATTGCGGCTCCTTATTCCCTCGAATCAAAGCGGTCAAAGAAGCATGTGTTATCTTGCGAAGGCGTCTCCACCTGGCTGCATAGCAATACCAAGAGGGACCCCTCTTGGGCTTCCCATGCTCACGGGGCATGGCATAGAAGGAAAGCCAAACGAAACTTAGAAGAAGAACGCACAGAGTTGGAAGACTGAGCGGAGCAAAGCACAAATTTGAAAACAGAGTTGAAAGAAACGAGCCATAGCCAACCTGGAAAAAATGGAGGAGTGTCGGGGAAGCTGAAACAACCTTGCACATGCCTCTCGTACCCATCGTCACCCCTCCGCCATGGCGTACTGAGAGCTCCATTAAACCTGCACGAGGGAACAATCCAACCCACCTAAAAATGTGATAAATTATGTCCTCAATCCAAGAAATAAAGGCTAGGGTAGCAGCAGGCCTCATAAATAGCTTAGGCTGCATATTGTCTGCGTAGCACCATCTGAGGACTTCAAATATAACTTAAATATGGAAGAAAATTATTAAAAATATAACTATTCATATTAATCTGAGCTCGAGCTCGATATTAATCTGAATTTCTTTTTAGAAAGCGTGTGATGGGAGGCTCTCGTAGCACCTTACAGAATTCAACAACCGCCATTAACTTTTATTTTATTAGTTTTTGATAAAATGGCAAGCATATAGTTACTGATAGATGTGATGTCAGGGTATTTGATTGAAAATATAAGAACTATTTGCACTTATTAACGTAATTAAAAAAAATTAAATAATTAAATTTAACATCATGCTTTTGCTTTTACTTTTGGAAATCTGACCCCTTCCATATGATTCTGGAATAGAACAAACGAATCACCACTGCCACCGCCTTAAAGAATTCGTTCGTTGGATCTTCCACAACTTCCGCCACCTGGAAAAATTCAACAACCGCCCTTAACATTTATTTTATTAGTTTTGGAATTAAAAAATCCAATGGCTAGGATATATCTACTGATAGATGTCAGGGTATTTCTGAATATTTCTGAATCTAATGATGACTACGATCGAAAACATCTCCATTGTGTACAGTTGTCAGGATATTTGGTGATATGGGAAATCTACCTATCAACCTCTATTGAAAAAATGAGAAGTATCTACATCTACCAACATAATTAAAAAATTTAAATAATTAAATTTAACATTATGTTTTTATTTTTATTTGAAAATCTAATTCATTTTAAACCTTTTAAAGTTTTTTTTTAGATTTAAAAAAAAAAATTGCAATTTAACCAAATTTATATGGCTGAAATCCTGGAAAATATATATATATATATATATATATGGAAGAGACCAATCATTTTATAAATACAGTGATTGTATTTCAAAAACATAAGACTGTGGATACTCTGCCTGGGAGGACCAAACAACAGACAACTAAAACTACAAATCAAATTGGATAATGTGTTGACAACAAAACATCTTAAAGGCGAGAGCAATTTAATAATATGAAATTTGCTATTTAGCCCCACATATTGACTCTGTTATTGCATTCTAAGAGGATATCATCTTCGTCTTCCTGATTTCAATAAAGAAGCTAAGTTGCTGTGGATTATGGAGAAGAGGCATAATTGAAAATACAACTTTAAAAAATAATGGTCATGCTGTTATTATTAGAATTATTTTTATAAAAAAAATGTATATGATAAAAATAAATTAAATAAATAATATATAAGTAAAGATTTAAAACCATTGATAATAATCTTTCCAATTAAGATGATAATCACCTAACCATATCATTTATTAAATTATTAAATAATCTTTTGAAATTAAGATGAAAATCACCAAACCATATCATTTATTAAATAAAATGAATATAGTTGACTTTCATTACAGGCAAGATATTTTGTCTAGCACTATTTTGAAAGTGAGGTATTATGTTTTCTCTCAAATGGATGGAATTTCAAAACACTTACTTGGATGCATGCAAGCAAATGAAGTATTGGAATTGCTTGTGACTCTTACTTTTCTGAATTCAATTCCATATTAATCCTTGTTGAATGTTTCAAACTTTATAATAAACTCATTTTAACAATTAAATTACGATAACAAATGGAATTAATCAAAAACACATTGTTTTATAATAAACCCATTTCAGCAATTAAATTACAACAACAAATGGAATTAATCAAAAACACATTACAATGGATCAAAGAATGATTTTTTATTAAAACTTGTATTGAGTTTCACATGATATATACATGAAGGATTTATAGATGTGCGACATACACCACTTTGATGTCTAGAAACCAAGCTTCCAAGCTTGCAGGCTAATGATGGATGCTTTTGGTTTCATGTTGTAGCCTAGCATTATTTAGTATAGTTTTTTTATACCACTATTTAGTATAGTTTTTTTATACCACAGTTGACCACAACGGTTGACCATAATGTATTTTATACTCATACCTCATATGCCCTCATATATGAGGGTGAGGGTGGAGGTAATATTAGAGAAAACATATATATATATATTCTCTATTATTAACCCCCACCTACACCCCCATATATTAGGGTGGGGGTGAGGAGTAATATTAGAGAAAACATATATATGTTGTCTTTAAAATTACCCCCCACGCCCACCCTCGAGATCAAATGTATGCTTCTCCCCTTCCGCCTCCACCTCAAATACTTTGTTTTGGGTGCTATGTGAGGAGACTTGTATGTTTTCTTTAATATTAACCCCCATCCCCACCCTCTATGTTTTCTCTAATATTACACCCCCACACCTACCCTCACCCTCATACATTATTTTATACTCATAGAAGAAAACTTTATACTCATAGAAGCATCTGGGAGGTGTCAAGCCATAACTACCAAATTTGTGAGCACCTAAGTTGTATAGATCTTGAGAAACTCATATGAATCACTCAACATACCTTTGTTTCCATGTGAAACCCTAGATTTTGTAGTTCCAAGAAATCATTTCCATATCAACCAGATGGAGTTAGATAAAAGAAAGATTATTGGCATTTCAATATTTTTATTGTCCTTTCCCCCGAATGTGGTGACACCTAGCGAGCACATGTTACATGGAACGTTAGCGACGATTGCAGTTAAATCCCCTCGCCGCCAACCTCCTCCTCTGTCCATTCATAATGCATAACATTCACTCCAGCCAGAGCTTAGTGCGTTGGGACAGTTTGGCATGTTTAATGGTGATCCAAGCTTGGTCGTCCGATACTGGTACGATACAACAAGGCAACATCACCTTGACATTCATGGCTCCCCAAACCGTCACTTCCCTCATCATCAGGCAGGTGATTCCTTGATGTGGCTCTTATCTCTAGAGTTTGTCCTCAGTTTTTCATTCTCCCCCTGCTCTTACGCTTCGAGCACTCCGAGCCTTTGTTACTTTCCTTCTGTCTAGGACCAGAATTTCCTGTATTTCCTGTATTAATTCTTCTCCCCATGAGCTCAACTTCACCATGCCTCGTGAGAGAGGAAAATCCAAGCGTGGGGCGGCCTACTACAGTCAAGTAGGCATGCATCAACACACAAGACCTCCCTCTCTCTTTCATAATCTAGGAAGTAGCTATGCTCGCTCTCCTAACTCTATCCAAAACTGGTACGAAGATGCCCAACCTGAGTTTCACTCGTCTAACCCAGAGCTAAACTATGGCGGATGCATAGTGGAGGAGGAGATTCCTCCTAATTGGGAAGAGAACACCATGGAGAAGACAACGTGAATAGATACTGGTATCCCTTTAAATTCTCTCAAGACGACCATGGGAGGTTGTATGGTAGAGGAGGAATTCCCTCCACTGATGCAAGATAACTACAAGAATTACGCAAACCACAACGATGAAGACCCAGGGATAAAGTGAGGCGACTGATGGAGCAAGGAGGAAACCCATCAAGAGATACACACAAGTGCGCAAGCTCACCCGACTTTGGGCTGCCATGACTTACCCAGCTCCTGCAGGACCATTTGGTGTTGATTTTTGAGATGAGAAAAGACTTGGCCGAGCAGCTACACAACCACCACGTCCTCATCAAGTGCTTAGATATTATGTTTGACTCCCTATCAAGCGATCCTGAGAAGAGTCGTTGCCCAACATGTTGTCATCCATTCGCCTTCATAGTACGCCATGATGGATGCCCGGGTTCGCCTCACGTCTAGTTTCTTTACTGTTAGATTTTTGGTTTTAGTTGAAATGTTTTTGTTTGTTGAAAACAAACTCTAGTTCACCAGCTGGTCCTTAAACAATGTCGACCACGTGTTCTAGTTTCCATGCATGTGGCAGAACAGGTGGCGAGTTTTGATGTAGTTTTAGACACGTGTCACTTTTTTGATAACGTAAAGTAATGCAATCTTTTTATTTAAAAATAAATAAAAATGATTGTCCTTCAAGTTAAAAAAAAAATCATGAATATAAAATGATATTTAATAAGTGAAGTTTATATTTAGCATCAACAAATATTAAATAAAGAAATATTTAACTTAATAAATAAAACAATTAACTTAATAATAAGCATAAATAAAAAGTATATTTTGTTTAGCTAAATTTCTCAAAATCAAGTTTAGGTTACATTATCTAATCCCTAGAAAGTTCTAAGTTGTAGAAAGTTTCTATCATATCTTGGTCAATAGATTCAATTTGCTATTAAACTTTAGAAAATATTGCCTAAGAAAATATTTTAAAAAGATTTTTTTTCTCAAAATTAATCAAGTCATTTAAAAAAAAAATCATCAAAATTAAATGGAAAATATTTTTTCTCCTATTGAAACTTTGTTTTTTACAATGTATCATCAAAATTAAATGGAAAATATTTTTTCTCCTATTGGAACTTTGTTTTTTACAATGATTATGTGAAAATAAAATCCATTGATATGGTAAATGGTCACAAATTGAAGTTATACTGGAGGCCTATGACCAGGGAAGAGTTTGTTCAAAATTTATTCAATACACAGAAATGGAAGTTGTGAGCAAGGGGGTTTTCCACTTTTATATATATATATATATATATATAATAATGTCTAACTGTCAAAACTACATGTCTGGCGTAGTTATACCTGAACTTTGTTTGGAAACTATATCTCTGCCAAGCAAAGTTCGAGTTTGTTCTTTCAATTTCCACCAACGTCATTTCCAGAATTTTAAACAATTATCACAAGATCTGAACAATTATCACAAGATCTGCGAGATCTTTTAATTGGTTCTAGATTTTTAGATTTTTTCCAGAATAAGTAGAGGTCAAATATTTGCAGAATGTTCCAGATTTCAATTATTTTCACATTGTAAGAGACCAGGACTCAGCCTTATTCAACATAAGTTCCAGCAATGTCCATTTTTAACACTTTCCCTTTTCTTACAAGATCTAGTTTAGAATGGGTTCCAAGAAGGGTCTATTGCAAATGTTCAAGACACTGGTAGTGAATATTTTGGTTCTCACAGAGCCGAGGATTTGAATTTACAAACAAAGAAATCAAGAACAAAATTGTCAAAGAAGAAAAAGGGGTAAAGCTCTAACAAAACCCTACATGTTAGGCACATATTCACTCGAAGTATGGCAAAGCAAGCATTATCAGGAGTGAAGCCAAGTTATGAGAGGGAGGAAGATACAGTTTTTGGACATATACCTAAAAAGCCACAAACTATATTTTCCACTATGGACTCTCCCTTGTGTTTAGAAACAAAAATCAACAAGCAAGAGTTTGATGAATGTGAGATGGTGTTCCCACAACAAGTGAAAGAAGAAGTGAATCCAATTCCTACANATATACCTAAAAAGCCACAAACTATATTTTCCACTATGGACTCTCCCTTGTGTTTAGAAACAAAAATCAACAAGCAAGAGTTTGATGAATGTGAGATGGTGTTCCCACAACAAGTGAAAGAAGAAGTGAATCCAATTCCTACATGTTCTCTTGCTTCTTCGAAACTACACAAGAAGAATAATAAAATTAAAAGTTTGAAGGAAGATATCAAATAATTAGAGTTCTTGGATCACTACATTAAAAATGAAAATGAGTCACTTAAGAACCAGAGTGCTAGACTTCAGAGGGAGAATGAACAATTGGAGTTTGAAAATAGATTCTTGAAGAAGTAGGCTAGAAAATGGTACAAGAAAAATCAACAAATCAAAATGCAAAGTTGAAGGTTAAAAATTAAGGTAATGATGCAAAAAAAAAGGGGAATAATACAACATCAACATCCAATTTAGACATCCTCATCAATGAAGTAGAAAACACATGAAGTAGCTTCAGACTTGGGTACAGTTTTGTTCAAATTTTGGTTAATTTTGGGGAACAGTGTTATATTGAGGTCACTTGCATATATACAATATAGTTTCATGAGGACGTGCAACACCTTCTATGTGGGGGAGATGTTGGGTATTTTTTTAACTACAAAATCTCTAACATTCTAATTCATAACTGTAGTTTTTATTTTCATTAACATGTATAAACTCGAGTTTGATTTGCGCCATAGAATGAAACATTTCTTTGCAATTATCTGATATTACTGTCATGTTAGTGTTGAAATGTGGTGTTTAGATTGATCTATAGTGGCAAATGTTTGTGGGTACAGTTSCATAAATTTATAGCAATTGTTTCTGTGATTGGTTCAAGCAAAAGAGGTTGTTGCCATTTGCTTACAAAAGCTATTATCTGTCATTCAGATTCTCTCTTATTTTCAAACCCATAAGAACCTTTCATGTCTGGTYCCTAAGATAAACGTGGCCAAGATTCTATGAGAATCATCATGGATGTGGACTAAGTGTTAACAAAAACGCCCACGCCCACACCTCTTTCCCTTTCTTGATTTATTTTCTTCTCTTTCGATGTCTTTTCCCAGCCTCGTTTCTCTCTGAATTCAGAAGTTGCAAACTCACCCTGTTAAAAATGTAGTCTTAGAAATCCAGCAATGATATTTAAGTGTCAATGAGGTTTTTGAGTCTAGCCAGAATGTTAAAAACTCAAATCCAGCAACAGATATTTTTCAGAAATCAAAAAGTTTTGCTTTGCCAGATTAGCATAAAGCAAAAAATGCATTCAATTTGCAATGGGCTTTGGCTAGGGCAGCAATAGAGTTAGCAGGTGTGGGCAAATGAGATTTGATAGTCTTAAACGCTATTTTAAGCATTTTCCTTTGGTATTCCAAGCATTTTCCTCAACTATGAACGGTACATGTGTTCCATTTGTAGCCTGCATCTCTTTATAGTATTAATTTTCCCATTGTTTCATTTAATTCCTTTTCTCTTTGTTTCAATTAATGTTTAAACATTGTGCAAAAACCTTCGAATGCATGACCGTGGAGTTTCAAATGAGCAAGTAAATTTGTTCATGATGAAGCATACCATAGAAGCACGCTCTGTTGTATTGTTTTCTCAGAGCCTAAGATTCATTGATCTTGCAGGAAGTTGGGTTGGTTATTATAGAGCACATAGGTTAGCTAAACAGAAATGTATATAAAATGGTGGTGTATGAGATTCTGCGGAAAGATTCGGGGAACTACGAACTGAAAATGATTTACGAATTTTTAAGTTTGATCCCAGTGTCCAGAATATAACTTGCTTGCAAATGCTGAAGTTGATGAATAAAATAGCTTGTTGGAATCAAGCTAAACAAAAAAGCTAGAATTTGACTTGGCTTCATTGACTATCAAGATGGACTGTCCCCAAGTCTAAGAGAGATGAGAGCTAAGATTCAATGAGCATACTTCTATACCAAAACAAGTGAGCTAAGAACCATATCCAGAGCTAAATCCAAAGATAAAGCCACAACTAAAGCCCAAGCCAATAGTCAGAGCCATGAGATAGAGCCAGAGCCAGAGTTAGAGATATAACCAAGAGCCAAAGCTAGAGACATGTTCCATAGAATCATATAGAAGGCACATTGATCTAGATTGGTTTCTTCTAAGATTTTGAAGACTAATAATCTTCTCAATGGTGAGCTGTGATTGAAATGGATCCAAACAAATAATCTTCTCAATGGTGAGCTGTGATTGAAATGGATCCAAACAAATGAATGATTGTAAGACTCAGTTCGTGCAAGCTAATTTAGTGATTAACCAAGGTTATATAAACTATCAAAGACAACGCAAATGTAAAATAATTTTGTGATTAATGAAGGTTATATAAACTATTAAAGACAAAGCAAATGTAAAATTAAATGAAACCAAAGAGAGAAATAAATGAAAAAAAAAAGGAGAGAAAAGTCCAAGAAATGGGAAATGAAAGGTCAAGCCTATTGGTCTTCCCATTTATTTTTGTACTTTCACTCAAAAGGTATTTTTTTGGGCCAGGAGGAGAGAAGGCAAAGGAGATGGTGTTATGTGGCCATAGAGCCATGAATTGCATTGTAATCAAAGATTGTTGAAATAGATTGAGCAACCATTGAATTTTGGTTTTCCCATTTGAATTTCTAGGGTAAACAACGTCTTATACACAATGCTTTCTTTGTGTATGTTTGGTTTATTGTGTTAATTTGATTACTACATTGATAAGTGTCTCTTTGTATTATTATTAATGGATGCTAATAGATAATTAGACTGGATGGAAGGGGCATCTATAATTAGAGTTATAAATTTCTACATACTCTCGGTTTTCTTGTTCATTAGAGGTGCCAACAACTAGTAAAATTCCACCATTAAATGCCCATCTAGTCCTAGAGATTAATGAGTTCCATTCCAAAGTTGTTGTAGTAAGTTAGGAAGTTTATGAATTGGTTCCTCTTGAGAATTTAATTTTTAGAAGTGGGAGAAAATGCCACTGTGAATTGTCATGGATTCCATGAGTTTCCTGTAGAGTTGTGGATCTTAAACTGGCTACATGTAGCTCACTCAGGGCCATTATACAACCCAACAAACCTCAAGAATCCCTCCTGGATAAATTAAACTTACAACAACTACAGGCTATACAACCATAAATTCCACTCACTAACATGCCATACACAATCGTACGAGTTGGTTGAGTGTGCTAGTTGCTCGTAACTCCTCTCCCTTTCTTGTTTGTTGGGTTTTTTAGCTATAGACAACAAAGGAAAATGAATTTAAACAATAAATAAATCAACCTCATCTTTCTTACCTCCAATCATGTGCATTCTTTATAGTTAAGGTGACATTTCTAAAAACAAATGCTTTGGTTGGATTTTGCTTTGCCACATGATCATTAAGTGTTGGAGATAAACATTAATATCTATATCTAAGTTGGTTTTTGGATTAATTTTAAGGTGACATTTCTAAAAACAAATTTTTTGGTTGGATTTTGCTTTGCCACATGATCATTAAGTGTTGGAGATAAACATTCATATCTATATCTAAGTTGTTTCTTGGATTACTTTTACATGACAATCACTAAGGTTGAGAGCATTCCAAGCATCAACATTTTCCCATTCTCAATGCCTTGAATTCTTAATGTAAGAGTGATAGTTGTGGAGGATATCCTTCATTTGAATATTCGGTGTGCTTTCGTATTCATTGCAATTACAAACAAGAGGGTGGTTAAATCCTTCATTAACAATAGAACAAGCTAGTTAATTTGTTGTATGAAGTGACTTCTCTACTGCTGCAACAATGTAGTTAATCAAGTTTGAATTAATTGTGTACTATTGGTGGTATACATTACAATAAACATCAACTGAAAACTAAGTGGCAATAAGGCCATTCTATTTAGTGTTTATAGAAATGAATTATTCTATTTACAAAAATTTAAGAGAGAGTAATCTATCTACTAGTGGAGTATTGTAAAAGAAGAAAAGTGTCGGTATTTGGTCACTATAATTTAGAGGAAAATGTATATTCAAATTCCCACTACTTGTCTTGAGTTAATAGATCATTGAGATAAGCATTGTTTTTTATGAGAGTGCACATTGTATTCTTGTTGTCTACTTGAACAATATACATACCTACTCCTTCACTAGATTGTTGAGAACTTGAGTCTTGGGAATGATAAGATAGATGCCAGAGTGCAACCTATTCAACTGAGTATAGTGAGTACATAAATTATGTGCATATAGAGTTGGAGTGTGTCACTTAGCTAGTACTTAAACACAAAGCATTGGAAGCATGAAAGAGCCAATTCATGTGTTCCCGCATCAATATCTTTAGGAGACCCAATTCATAACATAAATAATTGAACATTCTTAGAAACCTATTAAGGATATTGAATTTTAAGTCTTGATTATGATTATTGGAATTGTTAGTTAGTTGCTTTCATGTAGGTTACACCCAAGAACAAGCAATTCTGAAGACATAGATCTTTTCATAAGAATAAGAATAGAGACCAAGATTTTAATTCCACAAAGTATCCATGTTGGTGAAGTGAGTGGGCTATACGTCCCTCGATTATGGATCAAATGGTTGAATTTGGTTGACTACAATTAACTTTGGTTTCATGCGCTTGTTATAGCCTTAATTTCCACCCTAGTTAGAGAGGAACACAACAAAAGCTATAATCCAAGACACATCCCTAGCTCAAGATTCAGACAATTTTTTAGGGGTGTCGTTGGTCATATATGGGACAACCAGAGACATGTTGCTTGTCATTAGTTCACAACAAGAGACGCCCTTTGCAATATTCTGTATTCATGGAGTTCTGAAGAGGCAAGTGAGGGATGAGTTGGTTCTTCATGGCATGAGCCTTGGAACTCACATCATTCAAGTGTCCATTGGTCTCTAAAATATCTACAAGTTCTCCCAAGCCTCTTCCAAGAATTTATATAAAGAAGACTAATCTTGAATATGTGAAGGAAGAATCATTCATAGATACATGCTGCTAAAATTCAGAGGTGCTTCTCCATCTACATCAATTGCAATTAGGTTTCCTAGCTTGGTTGACGAGTTGAAGAGGAACAAGGAGCAAGCAGCAAGGGGAAAGGAGGAGTGCATCTACACCAAGAGGTGATGATATTGATGTACTTGACTCATTTGAATTAGTAGATCATTGGTTTTCCCCTATAAATGTGTGTATTTCATGCATGAATGTTCAGATCTGATTTGTTCTTTCATAGATCAGGTTAGATTCAAGCTGGATCTAGGATTCTAACACTAGGAAGAGAAGTATAATGGTATTTTTTGTCTCTTATGTGTAGAAAGCAGGTTGTAAGAGCTAAAGCTAGAACTTCAAGACTGCAATAGCCAGGACATACGAAGGACTACCTTTAGGAAAAAGGTATTCCATTCCACCATTTCTTAGTTTAAAATTGAATCCATTTGCTTGTTTCTAGAGGAAATCCATAGAATTCTAGCCCACTGTCTTTCTAGGATCAATAGCCATATCCTAGGGAGATCTTACTATCCACCTGTGAGATTTTCTCCACAATAGAATTGACGACTCCGCTAAGGAAGAATCTTTGATTATTCTCTAGTTCAATATCCCTTTCCTATTATACTTTGATTTGATTTGTTTTTTTTCTTCCTTGGTAATCCCTTAGATGTTAGATCTATTAGATATGATAGATCTAAGTCAAATCTCTCTTTTTTCAAAAAACATTGTAGGGTGTCGCTTGTTGCACTACTAGTGACAAACGACTACTTGCTTGTCATAGGTCATCTGATCTGCCACACCCCCTGTAAACTTTGAAAATTGCAAAATTTCCAAATTTATTTGGTCAGATCTAGATTTGTCTAATATTAGGGATATGTGATTGGTATGTATCTCTAGATCTTTTTTTGATCGAGTCCTTTTGTCACACCTTTTGTCTTCAATTTTGGTTTGAAGCATGTTTGTGTGGCTTGCTTGGATTACTTGTGTACACTCGTTTGATGTATAAGTGATCCATTGGAATTGAGCAAGCGTACCTAGTGGATCTAGTTAGGTTTGGTAGTATCCCATTTTTATTTCATTCGGTTTGTTTACCCTCTTGTGATTGGTTTTCATTACTAAATCCACCTTTATAAGTGAGTTTTGTGTTGAGATTCTTGTAGAGACATTGGATTGTGTTTTTCAGCATCACTACCAATTCCTATAGCCCTTTTCTTGCTCATTTGCTAGTTTTCCATTTGCAAATTGTGTTCTTGGTTAGATTAAGGAATTGTTTGCATCATATTTGGAAAAATAAACAAAAATATTTGCATGCATATAATCTTTTGAAGCATTAAAGACAAAGAACATTGTTGAAGTGTTTGGTTTGATATCTTATTAAAGGTTTGGTTCTTATTTGTCTTTCATGGTTTCTTGGTGTTTGAGAGATTACATTGTGAAGTTTACAAAGAAAAATATCTATTTTCCTTCTCGTAGATAGAATTCATTGAATTGAACAATTGCATTGACATATTTGCATTGTTTTTGTTAGTTCAAGAGTTGAGAACACCATAAAAGTTTCATTCATATTCCCTTTGACATAAACAACAACCATAAGAAAATATTTATAAAGCTAAAATCAACTAGACTCTTTTCTTTGTTAGCAAACCATAGAAGCACGCTCTCTTGTATTGTTTTCTCAGAGCCTAAGATTCATTGATCTTGCAGGAAGTTGGGTTGGTTATTATAGAGCACATAGGTTAGCTAAACAAAAATGTATATAAAATGGTGGTGTATGAGATTATGCGGAAAGATTCGGGGAACTACGAACTGAAAATGATTTACGAATTTTTAAGTTTGATCCCAGTGTCCAGAATATAACTTGCTTGCAAATGCTGAAGTTGATGAATAGAATAGCTTGTTGGAATAACACTAAACAAGAAAACTAGAATTTGACTTGGCTTCATTGACTATCAAGATGGACTGTCTTCCAAGTCTAAGAGAGATGAGAGCTAAGATTCAATGAGCATACTTCTATACCAAAACAAGTGAGCTAAGAACCATAGCCAAAGCTAAATCCAAAGATAAAGCCACAACTAGAGCCCAAGCCAATAGTCAGAGCCATGAGATAGAGCCAGAGCCAAAGTTAGAGATATAACCAAGAGCCAAAGCTAGAGACATGTTCCATAGAATCATATAGAAGACACATTGATCTAGATTGGTTTCTTCTAAGATTTTGAAGACTAAAAATCTTCTCAATGGTGAGTTGTGATTGAAATGGATCCAAACAAATGAATGATTGTAAGACTCAATACTTGCAAGCTAATTTAGTGATTAATGAAGGTTATATAAACTAAGACGAAAGAGAGAAAAAATGAGAAAAAAATGAAAAAAAAAGGAGAGAAAAGTCCAAGGAATGGGAAATGAAAGGTCAAGCCTATTTGTCTTCCCATTACCCTAGAGAAGGCAAAGGAGATGGTGTTATGTGGCCATAGAGCCATGAATTGCATTGTAATCAAAGATTGTTGAAATAGATTGAGCAACCATTGAATTTTGGTTTTCCCATTTGGATTTCTAGGGTAGACAATGTCTCATACACAATGTTTTCTCTTTGTATGTTTGGTTTATTGTGCTAATTTGATTACTACATTGATAAGAGTCTCTTTGTATTATTATTAATGGATGCTAATAGACAATTAGACTGGATGGAAGGGGCATCTATAATTAGAGTTATAAATTTCTACATACTCTGGGTTTTCTTGTTCATTAGAGGTGCCAACAACTAGTAAAATTCCACCATTAGATGCCCATCTAGTCCTAGAGATTGATGGGTTCCATTCCAAAGTTGTTGTAGTAATTTAGGAAGTTTATGAATTGGTTCCTCTTGAGAATTTGATTTTTAGAAGTGTGGGAAAATGCCACTGTGAATTGTCATGGCTTCCATGAGTTTCGTGTAGAGTTGTGGATCTTAAACTAGCTACATGTAGCTCACTCAGGGCCATTATACAACCCAACAAACCTCAAGAATCCCTCCCACATTAGATAAATTAAACTTTTAACAACTACAGGCTAAACCATAAATTCCACTCACTAACATGCCATACACAATCGTACGAAGGTCGTACGAGTTGGTTGAGTGTGCTAGTTGCTCAGAACTCCTCTCCCTTTCTTGTTTGTTGGGTTTTTTAGCTATAGACAACAAAGGAAAATGAATTTAAACAATAAATAAATCAACCTCATCTTTCTTACCTCTAATCATGTGCATTCTTTATAGTTAAGGTTGTTGGACAACT